>RJWT010038937.1:0-12844 GCA_004365215.1 Cuniculus paca | reverse complement strand
ACTTGCAATCTCTTGAATTCAGTGTGAGGAGGATTACAATTCTTTGGAAGAATACAAAGTTCACACCTTTAAAATTTCACAAATTTTAAGGCCAAAATATAGTGGGTTCATTTCTGTTCACTTGCTGGGATAAATCCAAGGCTTTACTCAAAATCACATTAAGCTTCCAGTTCAAATCCCAGCCCAACCTTGTGACCTCGGGCTCTGAAGTTCTTCCCATCAATCAAAGCTGACAGGGTCAGTTTGACTCCTGGTCAAAAGGTCTGAGTGTAACACAGTCCAATCAGGTTGGTGTTATTTACTTTAGCAGATAGAGAAGTTCTACAATCCAACTTGCATTTCACAGTGATGCCAAAGCAGGTGTGGTTGCTGGCAGCTGTCTATGCAAGGTTTATTGATGTTTCAGTCTTCTCATTAACCTTCTGGTAGATAGAACCTCCAATTCAGTGCTGTCCTTCACATGAGTGTGCGGCTGAAAGTCTGTGGTCTTGTAACCCAGAGAGAAATTATCCTGAGACAGCTTGGATTTGGCTGTGTCAAAACTCATCTGATAGCCAGCAAGCCAACCTTCAAAGGTCAACACAGCCCAGCCACAGATGATTGATCTAGAAAAATCTATATCAACATCACTGCCAAGGCTGAAACAATCCCAATTATAGGAGGCCTTCAATTTCCCACTCTTCTTTCCTGTATTAGGTACAAACACAGTATCAAGAGTCAGTTTCAAACCTTCCCCAACTTATTCTCCAAAGAGATTTCTGTCCCAAGAGTACTGTCTGTGTTCCATTTCTGGGTGAAGGTAAGTCCATAGTTACAGACCTTATATTTGGTCTCTAGGTTGCCTGATGCTTTCCCTGTATCAGCATAAGCATGATTTGAAGTAGAAAACTCCACTCCACTACAAGACTTGGTTTTCAGGTCTATTTTGACCATGCCAACCCATATCCTTTGTTGAAGACATCCTTGGCAGCCTTTTCTAGGTCACAGTAAGTTGGTGTGTTACACATGTTGATCTCAATTCTGTCCCACTGAAGCTTTCTTTTCAGGTCCCGATTCTTCTGAAGGGAAACGCACTGCTGGGGTGATCCAGCATAAATCCAGCGGGCAGAAAGGCTCCGTGCGCCGAGCTACATCAGACTCAGAGGGGACGGGCGCTGACGGGGAGCTGCACAGAGCCCCTTCGTTCCTGGCTTCCGCGTCTCGGGCTGCACCTGCAGCATCCCCGCTCTGGCCGCACCGAGGGGAAGCCTAGCCTGAGGCCGCAAGGCACTCCCTATAGTTTTTTTTTAAAAAAAGAAATACATAAAGATAACTCCAGACAGGAAAAGCAAAAAGTCTGCTACCAGAAGATTCGTTTGAATAGATATAATTTGAGCAGAAAAAAAAACCAAAAAGCAAAAACCAAACAAAAATCATAAATTAACAGAGAAAACCATAAATATGTCGATAAAAACAAATTATTGACTATTCAAAACAATACTAATAATTTACATAACTTAAATTGAGGTAAAACTAGAATACAAAAATAGTATATGTCAGAAAGAAGATGGTCAGAATTAAAGTGCTATAACGTTTGTTTAGGAGGGAAGAAAGAGAATTCATTTTAAAATTTGATAACCGAAGTATGTTGTTAAATTTCTAAAGCAATCCTAACATGGTAATAAGAGAATAAAGTTTCTAAACCAGAGAAGGGGAAAAATGAACATGAAAAATATACCCCCATCAATTTGAGAGAAAGAAAAGAAAAACAGAAAAATGTGTTTGAAGTGACAGTTATAATAATAGAATATTAACTAAAAGCATGTGCCCAGCACTATTCTCAACACTTTTATGTCCAGTTATACACTGTTCTGGTGAGCTTTCCCACCACCAGGAACAAATATCCATCATTCGAAATTTAAGGGACAGATTTACTTTGGCTCATGGTTTTAGAAGGTTGGCTCATGGTTGGCTAGCTCCAAGGCAGAACATCGTGGTAGAAGGGCTTGGTGGAGCAAAGCCAATCACTTTAGGTGACTGGGAATCAGAGCCCAGGGAAAGGTCATCACGACAGGTAACGTTCCAAAGGCATGACCCCAGTGACCTACCCCCAGCTGGACTCCACTGCTAAATAGCACAGTTGGCTATGAACACCAGTGGATTTATTCACTGATGGGTGTAGCATCCTCATGACCCAGTCACCTTTCCAGGAGTCTCTCAGTACAGGCGATTTGACAATTAAGCTTAACCATTGCACTCATGTGATAGCTATAATGGCACTATGAAGTATGATTACTATTAAACCCATTTTATAGATGAGGAAACTGGTGGGGGGCACAGATTGTCTAACTAACTTGAGGTTACACAGTAAGTAACAGGGTTGTTATTCATGTCTGGGAAATATTTCTCAGAGGCTGTTCTCTTAAAGACTGTTTTATGCTGTTTCTCACAAAAAGAAAGTAAGAAAAATCAAAACATATCATGTGTTATAATAAATATAAACAGACTCAATACTCCATTTAAAATTTTATCAGCTATATGCTATCTAACAAAGACATGAAAACATAAAGAAAAAGACATAAGTAAAGAATGGGCTAAATAGACACTCAAAAGAAGAAAGCTAATAAAATCATATTTTAACAAAACTGAATATAAGACCAAAACATTGCTAAAGCTAGAGAGTAACTATGTAGTAATAAAACATTTGATTAGTTAAGCAGCTATAAGAATTCTAAACATAGATACACAAATAACATAACCTCCAAATATATGAAGCAAAAATTGATGGAACTTTATAAAGTAGAAAAATCCATCGTCACAGTGGAAAATTTGAATGACTCAGGAAGTGACTGATGAAGCAAGCAAAAAAGTCTTTAAGGATATGAAGAATTTGAAAGTACCATGTTGTGGACTGAATTGTTTCTATACCCAAAATTTATCTGTTCTAGCTGCTATTATCTCAGAAAAGTAACTACATTAGAATAACTACACAGTCTTTAAAGAGATACATTAGTTAAAATGAAGTTTTAGGAGTAGGTCCTAGTTCAATGGAACTGGTATTCCTATAACAGAGATATTTTCATTTAAAGAAAATGTCATATGAAGGCAGACGAAGGTAACCACAAAGTGAGGAGAGAGGTCTTAGAAAAAAGTCAACCCTGTTACTTTCTTTGAATGCTGACTTTTTGCATTCAGAGCTGTGAAAGAATAAATTTATGTTGTTTAAACCACTCAGTCTCTGGTACTTTTTAATGGTAGTTCTAGAAAAATGAGTAGGTACAATAGATTAGCTTTGTTTAGTAGATGTAGTATATGGAACAATGAATTTAACAAATGCAGAAAGTATTTCACAATGTAGAACATTTATACATACTATTAAGTATGCTAAGCTGTAAAGCAAGTCTCAAGACTTGTTTGTGAAAAATGTTCCACATTTTGAAGTATTGACATAGTACTGTCAACATTTTCTATCACAGTAGCATTAAGCTGAATAAAAATAACAAAAAGGAATCTAGACAATGCCCACAGGCTTAAAAAAATGACACACAGAGGCTTAACCTATAGATCAAAGAAAAAACCATAATGGAAACCAGAGAATATTTAGAACTGAGATGATAAAACAATATAAAAATTCTGTGTGCGTGTGTGTTTGTGGATGTATGCATGTGAAGCTAATGTGGTACTTATAAAAATTTATAGTCTTAAATACTTAATATAAGAAAAGAACTTGAAAACCAAGAAGTGTAAAAATCAAGAAGTTCGAAATAAGAAACAGAATAAAGAAAAATAATAAAAAATAATTATGTGGAAACATGAACAAAACCAAAAATTTTGAGATCAATAAAACTGTCAAACATATGGTGAGAATGGTTTTTTACAAAATGAGACAATGATGTAGACACTTTCAATGTGTGAAAGTCAACAAGAGGAAAATTTGAAGTACCCTTTTAAAAATAATAAATAAGTAGTTAATGAAATGTTACACTCATGATAAAATAAAGTTCTATTGAAATAGGAATAGAGAAGATTTTTTTTCTCTAGATTAGAAACGTAGAGCTATGATGCAACATCAAAAGCGCTGTCAACATTTTACTGATAGTCTCAGCAAACAGAGAAAGGCATTAAAAAAAAAAAAAGAAAAACCAAAGTGATAAATGATGGAAAAGAACAATCAAGACTTTACTCTCAGAAGGGATACACAGTTATGGAGAAACCTTGGAGAATTTATAGGTAATTAGATATAGAGAGTTTGGGTAGTTTCTTATGATCAAAATTGATTATTTTAAAAGATGCATTTCCATACACCAAAACCTAACGTAATGATTTAATAATATAAAATATTCACCAATAAACATAACCAAAGATATGTGTCTTTAGTGAAAGACAGCAAAGAATTAAAAACTTTGAGAGATATACATACCATATCATTAAAAGACTCAACTTTTGTTGTTGTTGTTGTTTGGAAACAGCGTCTTGCTAGATAGTTCAGGCCGGGCTTGCATTCACTATATAGCCCAGGCTGGCCTTGAACTCCTGCTTCAGCTTCCCAAGTGCTGGAATTACAGGCTAGAGCCACCATGCCCACAGAAGACTCAAATTTTAAAAGACGTTAATTCTATGTAATTAATCTACAGATTCACTGCAGTTCTCACTAAGATCTCAAAAGGTTTTGCGTAGAAAACCTATTTTAAAAAACTGACACGCATAACTCTGAAATTTATACTGAAAAACAAAAGGCTGAGGGTGTTTAATACTCTTCCGAAGAGCAAGCTAAGGCTTTAGGAATTGTAATGCACAGGCCAGGTATTGCACACAGGTAGACAAAATTACCAGTAGACCAGGACAGAAAGCTCAGATACTATTTCCTATTATGTATCACAACTCAAGGTATATGAAAACCAAAATAAAAAATCTATATGAAAGAAGAACTTGTATTCTATCTGGAAGAAAGAATATAAAATTGAAACCCTATATCGTATCATATGCAAAAATCAGTTCTGGGTGAAAACAAAAACCACGACACTGAGACCATAAAGGAGAACACCTTTATGTCCCTGAGATAGGAAAAGTTTTCTTTGGCAAAACACAAAAATCACTGTAAACCTAAAAGATTAAAAATGTATCTACATTAAAAGTAAGAACTTTGGTTCATCAAAAGATACCGTGAGGAGGAAACTGGAAAGGCATAAACTGAGATAACGTATTTTAAGCAAATACAGTCAATGAAAAATTAATTCCTTGAATTAATAAAACAAACAGAAAAACTCGAAAGTACTGAAAAGAAAAGGTAAATGTTCTACTAAAATCCTGCAAAGATTTGATAAACATTTCATAAAGAGAAATCCAAATGATCAATAAGCATATGAAAATATATTCAACTTTACTAGTAGTCAAAAAGATTAAAAAATAGAACCATAATAGTTTAATTTTTTTGTGGTAGAAGGACTGTAATATTTGTTTGTAAACAATTACAGATAAAAGATTAAGTAAAGTATAACAAAAATCTCAATCACAACTAGTAGTTTGGGTTTGAAATGGGATTGTTTTATATCACCAGACCTCTGTCTCAGTAGCTAGCAGTACACCATTCTGAAGAGAGCTGGCATAAAAGGCTGATAGTCAGCTTTCCTATATTATCACATTTGGTGATATTAATGATTACTTAGGCCTGTGATCTTCTCCACTTCTTGCCAAAGGAGACTTTACAGAGAACAAATACATTGTTCATCATTTCTATCTAGTTGCAAAGCATCTTCGTTATCTCCAAAGGAATCCTAGTATGCATCAGAGAACTGCTTCTGGTTTTCTCCTTTTCTCCAGCCTCAGCAACCACTAATCTGCTTTCTGCCTCTATGGATTTAACTATTTTAAATATTTCATATAAGTGGTATCATATGATAATTGTCCTTTTGCACCTAGTTTCTTTTGTGCAGCGTTATGCTTCCAAGTTCATCCACTTCATAGCATGTATCATTACTTCATTCCTTTTTAGGGTTAACAGTATTTCACCACTTTACTTTTTTGTGCTTTTTTTAATAGCCTCTCAGCTTCTTTCCTTCTTTTCCTAGTTGATCCTCCGCTCTTGCCCTTCTCTCACAAATTGTTGTGCATCCAAGCTTCCATTGATCACGTTTTATTTTGATGATCTGAGCCCTTGTTTAGACACACCTTAGTTCAGGGATTTTTGCATAGTCTCTGCACAACTTCTGTTCCCTTCAATTATTTGGTAAAAACTTTCAATAGAATAGGCCAATATAACTCTACCTTCCTTGCTTCACTTGTATTGAGAACTCATCCCTTTGAAGATTCTCCATCTGTACAAACCTTTACTTCTTAACTTCACATCTTTTAAATCTTTTACTTCCTTGGGGAATTGATGGTCACCTGTCTCCAGATTATGACCCCTAGTGTTCACTTTCATAACCCCTGTGCTACTTCCTTGGTAGGTTTATTCTACCTAAAAACTAACTGGATCTTTGTATGTTTATACATTTAATATTTGTCTCCAATTCTCCTCTGTCAGATTGCAAGATACGAGATACCAGGAACCGAGTCATTTCTGTAGCCTCTTACATATTGTCAGGCAAATATTAAGTGCCCAATAAATATTTGCTGCTGAAAATCTCTCAATAAATCTGCCTGGTAAATTGCTCTCTAAACCTGGTACCCAAAATCAAGGAAACTCAAGTTCACTTTAGGTTGCTTTGTTGGGGACCATTCCAAGGTGACTCTCCTGACCTGGCCTGGTGTCTGATGCTTGCTTGACCCTTGTATATAAAGAAAACCATACATTTCTGAACAAGTTCCAAGCATTGTTTTCCATGGATTAGTTTTAAAAATTCATTCCTCTTGATTGAGTGGAGAGGGTAGGAAGAAGGTTGAGTAGGGGATGGCAAAAAGAGGCAGGTTGAATTTAATTTCCTCCTTAGCATCCTTTTCCAGGGCAGTCAGATGTGATGTGTAATAAATGTCTTAATAATGTCTAAGTGTAATAAATGTCTTAATCTCTTGGCCAAGAGCAGAAACATGGTTTCTACTGCTCAGTGGTTGTGAATTTATTTGGATTTTATCCAGGTGAATGGTAAGAACAGTTAAGGAATCAACAGATTTTTCTAGGCACTGAATCATACAATTTTAGATCCAAGGTCAGTACTATAAAATCTCCTTCTCCTTTAGATGCTTTAGTCCTCCTCCTTCAAAAGGGAGGGCTTGTGAGTCCCCAAGATTCTTAGAGATAAGTTGGAAGTCTTGGTTAGATTTTATTACTACATTGACTTCATCTTTGAAGGAAAAAGAAAATGAATTTAGTCCTTACATTTTTGGTTTGCATTGCCAGAGAGGTGAATCTTGATAGAAGTGAAGTATTTGGCAGTCTTTTCCTAAATTCTTGTGGATAAGATGGTGAAGGAGGCTCTAGATGCCAAGCAAGGCAGGTGGAGTCATATTAGGCTGTTCTAAATAGTTTTGGCAAAGAATTGAATGAAGCAAGATTTGTACAATGACTATGTTTGCAAAGAACCCCAAACTGAGATAACACTTCAGAGATAACTAGTTAAATTTTAGGCTACTGCTTTTGTACCCTACTACACTGTTACAAATACATATAATACAAGGTTCTGTCTCAAGATGGTCTATATAACCTCTAACTAGTGGAATTCTGATTTCACTGTGGCCTTAGCTGACATAGTCATATAGGGTCCAAATGAGCTTATTTTAAGCAAATCTTAGCTTCTAACTTAGAAAATTTTTAAAGTAAGGGAAATAAACTGGTATATAATTCATAAGTAAATTGTGTTGATACTACCTTTTACTGTACCTATCAGATTTTAATGTTTCGAAGGCAAACAAAGAACCCCATGCAAATGCACACACGAGTGAAGAAAACACAGTCTCTCTACCCTTTCTTTCCCTATTCCAGAAAACACAGTCTCTCTACCCTTTGGATCTTGATAGATTCAAAGGAACAATAGAATTTTCCTAGTCTCTCACTGGGAGTGGGTTTTTATTTTGAGAAAGAAATGGGAATCCCTAACAAGTTCTCTAGTTGTCAGTGAATATTGAAGATGCCATTGTTTGAATTTTCCTTTATTTCTTAAAGGTAGAAGCGAGGTTACACCCTCCAGCATGGATGAAGAAAACAAAATAACCCAAACAAATCTCTTCTGTCTGCTGCCAATCCTCACCCTACACCACCACTTCTGAACAGAGACTTGTACATGTTACATCACTGAAAAGTACCTTAGACTTTAACTAGGGTCAACAAATAGGGTATAACTGAAATAAGCCCATAGCAAAAATATGCAATAAATTTCAAGACAGACAACAGCCTTAGGTGTAAAAACAGACTTGTTAAATGATCTCAAGGTAGATGAAACATTTTAAATGTTTTTAAATAAGTTAGTAGGTGAAAAAATGGTTTGAATCAATTTCACTGCTGTGTTTTGATTGGATTTATTCTGTTTTGTTTCGTTGGGTTTTATTATCTTTAAAACAAAATTTTAAAAAATGGTTTGATGTTCCAAATTTGGATTTTCATAAATTAAGAATAACAAGGCTCTATAATATGCATCTGAAAGGTGAAATTTGAGGTGGTTGGTCACTGAATTCAAGTCAGAAATTTTTTTCTACTTAACACTTGTTCTTTCCTCTTCTTAGTCTTACAAAGTGTAAGACAACAAAGTATTAATCAGTTATTATTTCTATTTAGAAGAGACATTTACCTCATTTTAGTTTTGTTATCTTATATATTGGCATTTGTAGATATAAGAGAGGATAATAGACGAATGAAATGCTATACTTCATTAAAATTGATATTCGTGTATGAAAAATAAGCTTCCAGCTGTAACCTTATATACTGGTCAAATATACAATAAAAATAAATACTTGGTTCCACTTATTTGTCCGCATTCTAACCTGTCTCATCTCAGTTAGCTTCCCCTTTTCTTTTTCTAGAAAAAATATCCTTAGTACTGCTAGATAATTTATAAAACCCAGTGAAAATAAAACTACACTATACTATACTATACTATACTATACTATACTATACTATACTATACTAATATATACTATATTCAAAAGTTAAGAATTTCCAAAGCTGGGCTCTGTGGCACACATCTGCAATTCTAGCTATGTGAGAGACAGGAGCAGGAGAAATACAAGTCTGAGGCTAGCTTGGGCATTTTAGCAACACCCTGTTTTAAAATAAAAGGAATTTCAAGACAGACAACAGAGCAGACAACCAAGTGCTGGAAATCTTTGCCAGTGTGTTAAGGTAAGAAAAAGAAATGAAAAGCATGCAATGGACTCACTGGGTCTCTTCAAACTGTATAAAACTCTAAGAGTAGATTAATGCAGATGATTAGATATATACATATGATTAGATACAACACAGAAATTGAAAATGCTCTGAGTAAGAAAAATTTGCTATTTTAGGTTTAATTTCTCTAAAATGAAATTTTCAAAGCTCCAATGTCAGACTATTGCCTTCTAATTTTCTCATTTTTTCCTAGGGCCTTTACATTTACATTTTGCATCCAGTCTTAATTTATGATGTTTATTGTTTAAGCATAAGTAATTTGATATCCAAGTGACTAGAACCCTATTTCCCATGCATTTTCTTAAATAATTTTAAGTGGGTTCCCACAGTCCCACAGCCCAGAAAGTATAGTCTTCAGATGAAGTCTGCATTTCATCTTTACTGGACTTAACTTGAATTAATTTTACCTTTAAGCTACATTAAACCTCTGAGTTAGTGGAGTACAAATCTGAGGCTAACTACTAACTATAAATGAAGCCAATACTCTCATAATGAAATGTCACACCAAAGAGTAGCAGTGGGTTTACTGTACAGTTGATAAAAGGTAAACCCCAAGGGCCCTCACTTGCACAGACCCTCCCAGGTCATTTTCATAGACTAGAAGAAAAATATCTTTTGAACACACAATCGGGAAAAACACTGTTTTTTTCCACACTGATTTTCCCTGTTCCTCGCAAGCAATGCTAGAAGGGTTTTGGGGTCGCGGGATTTAGTTAAGGGAAAACAGAATTGGGAATAGGTTTTGTTTGAATTTTAGTGGGGTATGTTTCTGTGATTTATAGCAACTCTACATATTGTATAGTTAGCCATGTCGATGTAGAAATGACTAGAAATACTCCTACAGCTCACTCTGCCAATTCACTTACTAGGGGAACATGAAGACCCAGGCCAGAGGTCATGCCATACAATATGCATATGTTTAATGGGTCTGACCAAGGAGTATGAGGTATTGTAGGTGCAAAAAGTTTGAAATATTCAAAGTCACAAGTGTTCCATGGAAATTCTTTGAAATCTTACATCTTGTGTATAAAATAAATTAGGTAATTTTCCAGAATTTCACAACAATCCCTAAAATTTATACATTATCAATAATGACTTACAAAGCTGAAAAAAATCTTTCTAATTCATCAATAATAAAAAACGAATTTGAATCAAATACATTAGAGGAAAGGCAGAATTATTTTTATATTTTTCTATAGAAAATTATATTTCAAAATTATTGTTATATGAAGAAACAATCAAAGACTATGCAGTCATAGAGAAAAATATACAGATATGTTAGGCAGCTAGTTAAATGATTGTTTTTCTAGATTTTGTGATATATATGGCATTTGTCAGTTTTTGTTGTGATTATTTTATCATTTAAAATAAATATTCACTTTCAGATTGTATTTTATTTTATTTTTTTCTGAAAAAATGGACTGGTCAAATTGCATAAATTTCAGATCCCACAAAATCTGAATCATTCTTAAGTAAGAGCTTTTAAATATTTAGTAGTAAGATAGAGTTTTTCCTCTTGGTTGAGGAATCTTTAATAAAATAGTCAGATGGGATTTTAGAATCTCACCACTGCAGCCAAATTGGTAGCTTTGGGGTGTTAGGATGGAAAACTTTGAGGGGCACACAAATTCATCACTAATCACCAAGCAGGCAGGAACCGTGGGTGGAATCTGGCACCTAGTCTGGATTTCTGTCCTAAAAAAGAAATCTTCCACAGTGAAGGTCTACTGAAATGACCTGGTGGAGCTTTTATCCTATTTAAAGAGGAAAGACTTGATACTTCTTAGAGAAGTCTGATGCACTGGATTTGGAATATCTAAGTTCAGTTTACCTATATTGGGTCTTTCCATCATAAAGAAAAAGCAAAGACAAGGTTGACACAGTGGATGACAATGTCAGCGACACTATTCTTCTATCTCACTGTCCCTTCTGTCCTCAGTGACTGAGTACTTGGCTGGATTGATGGAAATTAGGGGTAGATCTTAGGGTCAATGAAACCAGTGTCAGTTGACATGATTTTGTAATAATTTATATCCTTCACAAGAAGGATTAATATATTGGGATCATAATTCATAAGTAAGTTGTGCTATGTTCACCAGCCACTCCTTAAAGAAGAGTTTCCATGCAAACATTACAGTTTAATTCACTTGTTAGTGATCCTGTTTGTGTGTTCTTTTGTATGCCTTCATTGAAAGATTAACTTGCCCTTTTGGATACCAAATTGAAAAAAAGGAAAATTGCAGTACAAGTTATATTTCACCATGAGCCCAAAATTTGTTTACAAGGAAAATAATAAAAAATGGTCAGAACATCTCCTCTGGTTGCAGAGGTCACAGGCTATAGGAAAATCCCTTTTGTCCTCTCTAAGATCCCCATTCTGAAAGAGTTTAGAACTTGGTACAGTTCACAAGATTGAAAACCCCTTTCTTTGACTTGGAGCGCAGGTGCGTAATACTGGATATTACTTAGCATCACATTTGATAGGATATAAAAGGCCAAAGAAGTCTTGATACTTGATGTCCTGGTTTTTATTTCACTGTGACCAAAGAATCAGAGTATGTTATATTCCAGAGAAGTTCACCATCCTGATTCCAGTAGTTCTTACAGCAATGTACCACTGTCAGAACTCTCAAGAAATTCTTTTAGTTGGTTATAATTTTATTTTAGTGATAAAATTTATAATTCAGAGTAATGATGCAATCCACAAAGGAAAATGACAGTATGATTATGGCTGCAGGACAGAGTAGGATAATAGTGGGCTGGATCCCAAATTGCTTAAACAAAGACATTTCCCAAAGAACATAAAGTATCTTTAGTGTTGTGAATTCTCTGAGATCTTATCTTTCTTTCCATTTTTTTTTTTGCTTTTTCATTTCTGGTTAGAATAACTTTGAGGAATCATGCATGAACATACACATAAGGAGGTGGCTTAGCAAGGCAAATATCCCATTCTTGATGATGTTTTATGGTTAGCCTGAAATATATTTAGAAAGAAGCTGTATTTCCAGAGAAGAAGGATCAGTCTGCCCCAGTTCCACCCCAAAATCATCATCAAGTAATGCAAAAAGAAAAAAGTCAAAGATTGATGACTTTTTTTGTTTGTTTGTTTATCTCCTATTTCAATTGAAATCCAAAAGGAAAAGGCTGAAACGTTTTTCCTGGGAGACATTCTTACACTGGTTCTCCCCTCCCTGCACACATTTACCCAAACCTCCCTGAACCCACAGCCCATCTTGTGTAACAAGACTGGATTTTACTTCCTTCACATCACCATCAGCCTATTACATGATTTCTTTCTAATAGTGTCAGGGTCAGCTTTCTCTTGCCTTCATCATCTCCAAAAGACCTACCAAATCTCACAGTCTGTGGGATCACTACCCCCCACTCCCCATTTGGTTGTTGGATTTCTCTACACTTTGGTGAGATGTGGTACTTAGTTAAGTGTATGAAGAACACCCACTACCTCTTCTCTCATCTTTTTCCATGTCAGCCTCGATCTGTTCCTCAAGTTCTTCTGGTGATACATAGACATCTTCTGGCATTGATGAT
>RJWT010038936.1:0-12765 GCA_004365215.1 Cuniculus paca | reverse complement strand
AAATGAAATACTTAGGAATTAACCTAACAAAGGTAGCAAAAGATCTATTCAATGAAAATTACAGTACTCTGAAAAAAGAAATCGAAGAGGATCTCAGAACATGGAAAGACATTCCATACTCGTGGATAGGAAGAACAAACATTGTGAAAATGGCCATTCTCCCAAAATTATTATACAGATTTAATGCAATTCCCATCCAAATACCATTAACATACCTCACAGATCGAAGAAATCATTCTTAAAATTCATCTGGAACCAGAAAAGATCTACAATAGCAAAGGCACTTCTGGGCAGCAAGGGCAGGACAGGAGGCATCACAATCCCAGACTTGAAATTATATTACAAAGCTACTGTAATCAAATCAGCATGGTACTGGAATCAAAACAGACCTGAGGATCAATGGAATATATTAGAAGATACAACCCCAAGTACGAAGACACTCAGCCACCTTATCTTTGACAAAGTGGCCAAACATGTTCACTGAAAGAAAGATAGCCTCTTTAATAAATGGTGCTGGAAACACTGGCTTTCCATATGCCGAAAACTAAAATTAGACCCAAGCCTATCACCGTGCACCAAACTAAATTCAAAATGGATCAAAGATCTAAATATTAAAACAGAAACACTACATCTTCAGGAAAACAAAGTAGGTAGAAATCTTGAAACCATAGGGGTAGGTGGAGAATTCATGAACAAAAGCCAAACTGCACGGGAAACACTTCCCAGAGTCAACAACTGGGATCTTATCTTGTTAAAAAGTTTTTGCATGTCAAAACATATCTCCAACAGAGTGAAAAGAAAACCCACAAACTGGGAAAAAATTCTAGTCAACTGCCCCTCAGACAATGGCCTTCTATCCTGATCACATAACAATTGAAAAATATCAGGCCCTCAAAATTCAAAGACCCTATCCAAATATGGGCACCTGAGATGAAAACACACTTCTCAGTTGAAGAAAGCCGAATGGCAAATAAATTCATGAAAAGATGTTCAGCATCATTGCTCATTAGAGAAATGCAAATTAAAACAACTCTGAGAGTTCATCTCCCTCCAGAAAGAATGGTCAAAATCAAGAAAACCACCAACAATAAATGCTGGAGAGGCTGTTGGAAAAAGGAACCCTTCTCCACTGTTGGTGGGAGTGCAGACTAGTGCAACCACTGTGGAGGTCAATCTGGAGGTTTCTCAAAATGCTAGGACTGGAAGTCCAGTTTAACCCAGCTATTCCACTGCTGGGCATATTCCCATAAGAAATGAAATTATCTTACCACAGTGATATATGTGCATCCATGTTTATAGCAGCACAGTTTGTAATAGCCAAACCTTGGAAACAAACCAAATGCCCATCCATTGAAGAATGCATAAAAAAGATGTGGTACTTTTATAGAATGGAGTACTATTCAGCTACAACAAATGATCACCTTGAGGCTTTTATTTGTAAATGGATGCGACTTGAGACCATACTCATAAGTGAAATAAACCAAACGCACATGTGTAAACACTGCATTGTCTCCCTAGTGTAAGAAACTGAAAGACTCAATAAATAGAAAATTCTTGATAAATATGGAAAAAAGGTTCTGAAGTCCAACAGTGCTTTTATTCTTTGATTTGATTGGTTTAAATCCCTTTCCATCTATTTGAAGGCAGTATGTGAGAAAATAAGAGCAGCTCTTTTGAAAAATGGGGCACTATGGTAGCCATCGTTGGTTTCTTGTTGGCCAACGTGATTGCCTGTAGTGCTCTTTTGTTTTTATCTGGTTATGTATTGCTTTGTTTTGTTTGAGTTTATTGTCTGTAAATATATGAACAACCATTTTGCAGAAAGCAAGAAACATTGGGATGTGAGACATTGTTGTTATGTTTTGAAGACCTGTGTAGCTTTCTGTGTTCTGTTTTGAAATACTGTATTATGTTTGACTATTCTGTTTTCTTTTTTTGGTTTGTTCTTTTTTTGTTTTGTTCTGTTTTGTTTTCTTTTCTTCTATTCTCTTTTTAAAAAATTTTTATCATCTCTCAGGTAGGTGTGACCTAACCAGAAGGCAGAATCAATCATTGTGGAAAAAGCATTATGAAATTTGTAACATCTTAATAGTACTAATTTGAAGTAGTGTAAAAAGTTTCACTACCTTTCATTTTATCAATAGTATCTACATTCATTGAAATTCTTCCAAGAAAAAAATTGCGATTTCACCTTTAAAGAGCCAGATCAGTTAAGGTGATTTTATGTTTTCTGACATGGACGCCATTTACTGTACACTACTTTAATGGGTTACTTCTTTGCATACATCATCTGATATTATCCTAATAACATCCTGATGAGGTAGACATTTTTCTAAGTACAATAAAAATATGAAAAGGAAACATAAAGAGGTAAGATAACTTGCCCAAAATAAATGGAAGAGGTGGGACTTTGAAAATAGATTTATTTTATTTGAGTGCATGAAAACTTAGGCACTATATTTTACTAAACAAATGAAACACATTGATTTCATTAAAGTCTGACCATACAAATATAACCCTGAGAGAAAAACACCCAAATTATCCGTAGAAGGGAGAAAGTTGCCTGAAATTAGAGTTTTGTTTCCTATCTCATTTGACCCCACTATTCCCCTCTGGGTATCTTCCCAGAAGAATTAAAAGCATCATACCACAGTGACATATGTGCACCCAAGTTTATAGCAGCACACTTGTAATAGTTAGATCTTGCAAGCAACCTAAATGCCTATTGACTGAGGAATGGAAAAAAACTTGGTATTTTTATACAATGAAGTACTACTCAGCCATAAAGAACAATAAACTTGAGACTTCTATAGGTAAATGGATGCAACCTGAGATGATACTCATAAGTGAAATAAATCATACATGCATATGTAAACATTGTATTGTCTAACTAGTGTGAGAAACTGAAAAAAAAAACTATATATATATATATGAAAGATAGTTAAGATAGTTATACTACTGATTTCTCTGAGCTCATTGAAGAGAAATTTTTGTGCCTGTATTGTTCAGACAATTAAATGCAGATGTCATATACTTTGAGTAACTGATTTGAGTATAACAATGTGCGATGTGTATACCATTGTTACTCCCTAATTATCATGTTTTGTTTTATTTTTTCTCTTTAAGACCCAACCAGAAACAGTGACCTTATGGTTGTCAGTGGTCCTCGAGTGGACCCAGCTAAAGTCCCCAAGACTGTAAAGTTTTCCCACCATGAGTTACTGTTACTCTGGCAAGTGCGTAAAAGAGTTAATTTGATTTAGGAGAGTACCCAAAGTGTCTTGGATGCTTAGCAAATCTTGGCCAAGTGTTTGACTAATTGTAGAATAAGGAGAATGGCCTTATTGGATGTTTTCTCTTTTCTTGGGGTAACAGTTCATAGAGCTAAGGCAAAAATCAAAGCTAACTGGAAAGTGGAGACAATACAATGTCAAGTACATATGTAACTTGAACTGGGGTAAGCAGCTTGCAAAGGCACAAATTGAAAGGAAGTAATGCATTGAGATATGGAGCAATCTTGTGAATAGTGTCCTTAAGGTTCATCCATGTGCAGACTTTTCAGCATCTGGGGTGATCAGACTCGGGTTTTGAGTGCATCATTTTTTCTAAGAATCTGTCTGGTGCAGGTAAATTCTCCAGCACTCGTCTGCTTGGGCACTTTCAACTCTGGAGTGGTGGAACTAAGGCTGGATTTCTGAAACTCTAAAATCCCTAGATGTAGTTAATATGCACCTGGGTTATATGTGTGTGCAGGAGTCTCATTAGGTGCAGCTGGTCTTTTTGCTAAACTTTTATGGAGCTAGTTATAAGCTGTTTTTAGGTTTATGCTTTATTGTTTTGGTGGGCTTCCAAACAGCAGCACAAAGTAATAGACCCTTTCATTTTCAGAACAATTGTGGGCCTACATGAGTTAATTGTGCAGATTATCCCTGTGGGAAAGCCTCAAATACAATTTTGATCAAAATCACAGCATATCTAGCCTGTTGTAAGCCATTTCTAACAGCTACTTTCAACCATAAACAGGGTGTACTCAGCATCTTTCATGGGGTTCATTTTTAAGTCTGGTCAGCTCAAGAACAGTTTATCAGTTAGTGACAGGCAGTCATGTTCTGGTGGGCTGAGGTTGGTGGGCAGTTATGTAACAGGATTGAGTGCACAAGACTGTGTACATGTGGTACCTGGACCATTAGATCTCAACCTAAGGTGAGCTTGTCAATTTTTTTGATCACAAGAACAGTGGTTGCTAGAGCATGGAGGCACAGGGGAGAGTCACACCATAGTGACTGGATCAAAGTGTTTCTACAGGTAAGACATTGGGTCTTTTCAGGGGCTGACAGTCTCAGTAAGCATCTTTGAATCTGCATATTGTCTTTTATCAACAAACCAGTTGAATTCCATTTACATCTGCAATTTCTATCACAGACTGATCAGGCCAGCAACCTCCCAAATGAGTGGATGGTGAAGGCTTAAATCAAAGGACAAGTGGTATGCTTTTAGGGCTCCAGGAGGATGAAAACCTTCTAGCAGAAATGAGATTATCTGAGGGAATCTTAAGACCAAGAACTTCTCTGGGTGGCCCATATTTATTTGTTTTTCACACAAAGGAAGGGGATACTGAGGAAAGTGTGGGAACTGAGCAGGACTTTGGAAGTCAGTTCAAAGACTTCTCAAAAAAATAAATTATGCTAGTTAGGAGAACTAGCTTATCTGCAGGTTGACATTTATTGCAGGAGTGGAACCTGCAGCTTCAGTCTCTATTTAGCTAACTGAAGTTGCAACCAGTTGTTCTCAACTGTGGCCTTATTTATTCTTTGAGGCATCACAGCATCACAGGCCAGCACAGGCCTTGGCCTGGACCAGTGATTCATAGACACTCTTTATTTTATTTTAAAGAGAATAGAACAAAACAAAACAAAACAAAACAGAATAAAATAAAGCAAAAAAAAATAGAGGCAAACACAAGACAGCATTTCAAAACAGAACACAGAAAGCTACACAGGTCTTCAAAACATAACAACAGGAGATTAACTATGGTTAACCCAATGTCTCTTGCTTTCCACAAAATGGTTGTTCATACATTTACAGACAATAAACTCGAACAAAACAAAGCAATGCAAAATCAGATTTAAAAAAAGGAGCACTACAGACCATCAAGTTGGCCAACAAGAAACCAGCGATGGCCACCGTAGTGTCCCATTTTTCAAAAGACCTGCTCTCACCTTCTCACATATTGCAGTAAAATTGTTGGAAAGGGACATAAACCAATCAAGTCAAAGAATAAAAGCACTGTTGGACTTCAGAACCTTTTCTCAAAATTTACTGGGAATTTTGTATCTTACTGAGTCTTTCAGTTTCTGACACTAGGGAGACAATGCAGTGTTTACACATGTGGGTTTGGTTTATTTCACTTATGAGTATGGTCTCAAGTCACATCCATTTACAAATAAAAGCCTCAAGGTGATCATTTTTTATAGCTGAATAGTACTCCATTGTATTAAAGTACCACATCTTCTTTATCCAACTCTCAATTGATGGGAATTTGGGTTGTTTCCAAGATTTGGCTATTACAAATTTTGCTGCTATAAACATGGGTGCACATACATCACTGTGGTAAGATGATTTCACTTCTTCTGGGAATATGCCCAGCAGTGGAATAGCTGGGTCAAATGGAGCTTCCATTCCTAGCTTTTTGAAAAACCTCCATACTGACCTCCAAAGTGGTTGCACTAGTCTGCACTCCCACCGACAGTGGAGAAGGGTTCCTTTTTCCCCACAGCCTCTCCACCATTTATTGTTGGTGGTTTTCTTGATTGTGGCCATTCTTTCCAGAGTGAGATGGAATCTCAGAGTTGTTTTAATTTGCATTTCTCTAATGATCAATGATACTAAACATTTTTTCATGTATTTATTTTCCAGTCGTATTTCTTCAGCTGAGAAGTGTGTTTTCATCTCAGATGCCAATTTTTGGATTGGGTCTTTGAATTTCTAGGGCCTGGTATATGTTCTAGATAGAAGGCCATTGTCTGAAGGGAAGTTGTGGGTTTTCTTTTCACTCTGTTGGAGATATCTTTTGACATACAAAAACATTTTAAAAAGACAAGATCCCAAATGTTGACTCTGGGAAGTGTTTCCGATGCAGTTTGGCTTTTGTTCATGAATTCTCAACCTACCCCCATGTTTTCAAGATTTCTACCTACTTTGTTTTCCCAAAGATGTAGTGTTTCTGTTTTAATATTTAGATCTTTGATCCATTTTGACTTTAGTTTAGTGTGGGGTGATAGGCTTGTGTCTAATTTTAGTTTTCAGCGTATGGAAAGCCAGTTTTTCCAGCACCATTTATTAAAGAGGCTACTTTCTTCCAGTGAACGTTTTTGGCCCCTTTGTTAAAGGTAAGGTGGCTGAGTGTGTTTGTACTTGGGCTTGTATCTTTCAATCTATTCCATTGATCCTCAGGTCTGTTTTGATTCCAGTACCATGCTGATTTGAATACAGAAGCTTTGTAGTATAATTTCAAGTCTGGGATGGTGATACCTCCTGTCCTGCCCTTGCTGCCCAGAAGTGCCTTTGCTATTCTAGGTCTTTTCCGGTTCCAGTTGAATTTTAAGAATTATTTCTTAGATCTGTGAGGTATGCTAATGGTATTTGGAAGGGAATGGCATTAAATCTGTATAACAATTTTGGGAGAATGGCCATTTTCACAATGTTTGTTCTTCCTATCCATGAGCATGAAATGTCTTTCCATTTTCTGAGATGCTCTTCGATTTCTTTCTTCACAGTATTGTAATTTTTATTGAATATTTTGTTTACTTTGTTAGAATGATTCCTAAGTATTTCATTTTTTTGGCTGCTATTGTAAAGGGTGTGGTTTCTCTTAGTTCTCTCTGTGCATTTGTTTTTTGTGTACAGGAATGCAACTGATTTCTGAGTATTGTCTTTGTTTCCAGCTACATTGCTGAATTTTCCTATGATATCCAGAAGTCTTTCTATGGAGTTTGGTGGGTCTTCTATGTAGAGTATCTTTTCATCAGCAAATAGTGATAACAACTTTTTCCTTTCCTATTCTTGTTCCTTTTATTTCTGTCTCTTGTCTAATTGCTCTGGCTAATGTTTCCAGCACTATATTGAATAGGAATGGTGTAATAGATATCCTAGTCTTCTTCCCGATTTTAGAGTGAGAGCTTTCAGCTTTTGATCATTTAATGTGATATTGGCTGATAGTTTGTCATAGATGGCTTTTATCAGATTGATGTTATGGCCATCTATTCCAACTTTCTGTCGGGTTTTTATCATGAATGAGTGTTGCACTTTATCAAAATCTTTTTCTGCATCTACTGAAATGATCATGTGGTTCTTCTCTTTGGCTCTATTAATATGGTGTATTACATTTATTGATTTGCATATGTTGAACCCTCCTTGCATTCCTGGGATGAATGCCACTTGGTCATGGTGTATAATCTTCTTGATGACTTGCTGAATCTGCTTGCCAGTATTTCATTGAGGATTTTTTCATCTATATTCATTATAGAGATTAGCCTGTAGTTTTCTTTCTTGGTTGGGTCGCTCACTGGTTTTGGTATTAGGGTAATACTTGCTTCCAGGAATTATTTAGGGAGACTTCCTTTCATTTCAATTTCATTGAAGAGTTTGAGATGTGTTGGCATTAAGTCTTCCTTAAATTTCTTGTAGAATTCAGCTGTGAATCCATCAGGACCTGGACTTTACTTGGTTGGTAATGTTCTAATTACCTTTTCAATTTCATTAACAGAAATTGGATTATTCAGTAGTTTTACGTCTTCATGGTATAGTTTTTGTAATTGATATGTTTCTAGAAGTCAGTGCATTTCTTTGATGTTATCAAACTTATGAGAGTAAAAATTTTCGAAATAGGAATTCATGATCTTTTGTATTTCCACAGGGTCTGTACTGATTTCACCCTTTTCATTCCTTATTGCATGGATTTGAGTTTTCTCCTTCCTTTTTTTAATAAGGTTGGCAAGCGGCTTATCAATTTTATTTATTCTTTCAAAGAACCAGCTGTTTGATTCGTTGATTCTTTGTATTGTTTTCTTAGTCTCAATTGGATTAATTTCTGCTCTGCCCTTTACAATTTCCTCCCTACTTTTTGCTTTGGGTTGAGCTTGTTCTTCTTTTTCTAGATGTTTCAGGTGTAACATCCAATTGTTTATTTGTGTTCGTTCCATTTTCCTGATGTGGGAATTCACTGCAATTAATTTCCCTCTGAGGATTGCTTTCATGGCCTCCCACAGATTTCACCAAGTTGTATTTGCATTTTCATATTCTTGTACATATTGTTTAATTTCTTCTTTAATTTCCTCTGTGACCCACTGATTGTTCAGAAGTGTGTTATTTAATTTCCATGTGTTTATGCAGTTTTTGCAATTTCTTTTTTCATTAATTTCCAATTTGATGGGACAGTTATCAGATAGGATGCATGGGATAATTTCAATTCCTTTGCATTTATATAAGCATTTTCTATCGGCCAATATATGGTCTATTCTACAGAATGTACCATGTGAAGGTGAGAAGAATGTATACTCTTTTGTTATTGGGTGGAAAACTCTGTACACATCTACCGGGTCCATTTGTGCACAGTTTTGATTCAGTTGTGTTACTTCTTTGCTGATTTTCTGTCTAGTTGATCTGTGTCTTTGAGTCAAGTGTGTGTTAAGGTCCCCTTATAATTCTGTTATTCCTTATTTCATTTTTCATTTCTATTAATATTTGTTTTATATAGTTGGGGCTCCCATATTTGGTGTATATATATTTAAGATTGTTATTTCTTGCTCTTGGAGTTTTCCCTTAACCAGTATGTAGTGACCTTCTTTATCTCTTTTGGCCATTATTTGTTTAATGTTCACATCATCTGCAAACAGAATAGCTACTGCTGCTTTTTTCTGGGTTCCTGTTGCATGGATTATTATTTTCCATCCTTCGATTTTCAGTCTATGAATTTCCTTTTGGGTTAGATGGGTTTCTTGTAGACAGCATGTGGTAGGATGTTGTTTCTTGATCCATTCTGCCAGTCTGTTCCTTTTGATTGGTGAATTAAGTGAATTTACATTAATGGTTATAATTGATATATATTGGCTTTTTTTAGTCATGTTATTGTTCTGCAGTGGTTTCTTTACCTTTTTCCTCTGATTAATTGTTTTTCCTGCTTGGTGTTCTTCTTCTGTTGATGTTTTTGTCATCATAGCTATTTTCATGTTTTTCTAGAGTATCTTTCAGTATTCTTTCCAGGGTTGTTTGGTGGTCATGAAGTTCTTTAGTTGCTCTCTGTCATGGAAGTATCTGATTCGTCCATCAATTTTGAAGGATAGTTTTGCAGGGTATATCAGTCTGGGTTGGAAGTTGTTTTCTTTCAGGACTTGCACTACTTTACTCCAGCCTCTTCTTGACTTGATGGTTTGTGTTGAGAAGTCTGCTGTGATTCTGATGGGCTTTCCTTTATAGGTGATTTGCTTTTCTTTCACAGCTTTTAATAGTCTGTTCTTATATTGAATTTCTGGAATGCTGATAATTATATGTCTGAGTGTTGATTTATTTTGGTTATGGCTAGTTGGAGTTCTATATGTTTCACTTATCTGTATGTCAGTTTCCTTTCCCATGTTTGGGAAATTTTGAGCTATGACTTCTTTAAATAGTGGTTTTATACCATTTGTGTTTTCTCCTTCTTTTTCCTTTACACCTATTAGTCTTATATTGTTTTTCTTTGTGTCATCTTGCAACTGCTGAATTGCTATTTCCTGATTCCTTGTTAGTTTTAAAAGATGTTTCCTTTCTTCCTCACTAGCTGCGATATTGCCCTCGAGGTCTGAAATTCTATTTTTGCATTCATTGAGGCAGCTTTGCCAGCTTTTGATGGCATTCTTGATTTCCTGGATATCTCTTTGAATGTGTTTCGTGCATTCTAATTCTTTCTTGTATTCTTCATTCACGGTTTCCATCCTTTTGCAGTGTTACTCTATTTTTCCAACTATATCTTCTTTAGATGTGCTCAGCATCTCTTTCATTACATTCATCATCTCTCGTTTTACCTGGAAAATCATTTCTATCCTCAGTTCCTTTAAAGTTTCATAGAGTTTTTTCTTTACTTCAGTTGCTATCATTTCAGAAGTTTCAGGTGTGAGGCTCATATTTTCTTTTGTGTCCATGTCTTTTTGGCTTGTTTGTGAAGGACTGGAGGTGCAAGATTGCATTTTAGTCTTTTGTTTTGTCATTTTCCTATATTCCACAGTGGGAAGTGAATCCAACGTGCACAGTTGAGGTGCCAAGGCTAGGTGATACTCACAGTGCACACCTTCAGCTCCAGCCAAGACCACCACTGTGGCTGTTCTGATGCTGGATGGTGTCTGGGCAGAGCCCCCGCAGGATTCCAGGGAATCTCCAAACTTCCTGGGCCAATGGGGGAGGGGCACAGACTCCTACCTGTCTGTTGGTAAGGTCCCAAGGTGCTCAGCCAGGTGGAATTTGCTGTGTTCACCCCCAACCCAAGTGAGGCCCAGAGAAATGGCCGCCATGCCACTCCAGGTGAATTCGTGGGGCCTAGGCAGGACCCCAGCAATGCCCTGAATGGACCAGGCCAATGGGGGACAGACACAAACCCAAAGCCCCAGTAGTTTCCTGGTGAAGTCCCAAGCTGAATCCATAAACACTCACTTACTATGATTCCACTGCTCATCTCCAGATAAGGGGCTTAGGCCTGTGACAGACTCACCAGTAAACATAGAATGTCACATGTTTAATTTCAAATCCTGCTCAGAGCCACTTAATAGTGGTCTCCATCAAATTTGCAAGGTTAGGGCTGCAGAGAGCACCTTTTACTTTTTGTTTGCAAGTTTGTGCCTCTTCCCAAGACATCCTGTACACACTTTTTGCCAGATATTTCAGCAGAACATTTTTGCCTTTTCAGCAGGTATCTTGGATGTCAGTAATCAGAAGTGTAGTGATATTTTGTACTGAGAAATGAGTGAGGTCAGCTGTGAGGGATTCTTCCAAGAGGGTAAACAAGTTTTTGGACTTCTGGGAAACTGAGTTCAGGTCACTTAATTATTGAGTTCAGAACTGGGGTCTTCCCATTTAAAGGTGAAGAGGGACTGGCTGACAAGAACTATTTAAATGTAAAAGACATTGTTTAGTTTATTGCCAATGCATATTTTTGGTGTGGGTCTTTGAATTTGGAGGGTGTGATTTTTGTTTTCTTCATATATTCTAGAGAGTAGTCCTTTCTCTGAGGAACAGCTGGAAAGTTTTCTACATTGTGGATTGTCTCATAACTCTGGATGAACACTGCCACCACTCTCATTCAATATAGCTCTGAAAACATGATCCAGAGCAATTAGACAAGAGAATGAAATAAAAGAAATAAGGATAGGAAAGGAAGAAGTTAAATTATCATTATTTGCAGATAATATGACTCTATGTAAAAGACTCCAAAAACTCCACCAAAACACTTCTAAATTTAATAACCAAATTTATTAGCTGTATATGAAGTCAAGACTAAAAAATAAATACCCTGTCTTTACAAAAATGACAAACTTACTGGTAGAGAAATTATGTGAACCACATGCTTCACAATAGCATCCAAGAAATGTTATACCTAGGAATCAATCTAACATAGAAAGTGAAAAACTACATTGCAAACCATAGTACTCTGATTAAATAGGATATCAGAAAACTGAAAGATATAACTTGCTCTTAAACTAATATAGTGAAAATGGCCATGCTTCCAAAATCATTATACAGATTTAATACAATCCTGATGAAACTTCCAATAACACATCTCACATAATTAGAGAAAACAATCCCAAATTCATTTTGATTCAGAAGAGACCAATAAATATCAAAGGAAACAAAGAGAAGGCAATAAGCATCACAATCCCTGACTTGAAATTATGCTACAAAGGTACTGTAATAAAAACAGCATAATACTGAAAAAATGCTTGATGATGAATGCAGCAGAGTGGAAGATACAGAAACATGTCCACACACTTAGTCATCTTATCTTTGAAAAAGGGAGCCAAACACATTCACTGGAAGAAAGATAACCTCTATAATAAATTGTACTAGAAAAACTGCCTTCCTACATACCAAAGATTAAAATTTGACCCATATCTTTCACCATACATTAAACTAAACTTGAAATGGGTCAAAGATCTAAACATTAAAACAGAAACATTAAATCTGCTGTACTAAAAAGTAGGTAGAACTCTTGAAGACATTGGTGTATGCAAACATTTTAAGAATAAAACCCCAATCACACAGGAACTATCACAAAGAATCAAAACTGAGTTCTCAATTTTTTAAAAACTTTTGCATAGCAAATGAACTGCAGATTTTTAATTTTTGCCAAAATAAAAAATAAGGAAACTGAGATTTTGATACAGATACTAGATACTTTGTAGATCATTTGTGTTAATATTAAGTGTTCCTATTTATAAATTATGTTTTCTTTTCATTTATTGAAGATTTCTTTTAATTTCTTTCAGTAATGTTTCTGTGGTTTAATTATAAATTTATTAAACTTTCTTGATTAGATTTATTCCTAAGTATTGTAACATTTTTTGTCATTGTAAATTGAAATTTTTTCTGATTATAACTCTGTTCCAAAACAAGTTTTTTTATTGAATTTTCATTGTTTGTAGATTTTTCTCCTTCTGTAAAGCTCCTAGGATTTGAAAACTAGATATTCCACTAAATAAATCATACATTAAGTTGCTGTTGGTATAATGCCGATTCTTCATT
>RJWT010038935.1:0-12761 GCA_004365215.1 Cuniculus paca | reverse complement strand
AAGTATACTTATGGCAATTTGGTCTCTAAATTAGTTTTAAAGCATTAGCTCTCAAAGAGTCACTTGAGGGAAAACTCCCAAATAAAAGTACTTCAATTTTATCAAATTCTGAGTTGTCAAAGTTATTGAGGTTTAGAATGTACAGTTTTCACATGTGTACATGAGTAATGAGATATACCAGTTGAAATTGCCAAATGAGGTATATGAAGCTAAAAGAATATATTTCCAAAACATATAGCAGTAAAGAACAGAAAGCCACTATGAACAGCCTTCAATAATTCCTGAGTGAGATCTTCAGCTAGTGATTTAATTTTTCTGACATTAAGTTTCTTTTTCATAAAACAAAGTTAATAATAATTACATCATATTTAAAAAATGTCAACAATCAAAGTTGTTCTAAGCACATGAAAAAGTTACAATAAGAGTAATTTCTATTACTTAAAATTTCAGATTTCTTTTGCCCAATTAAATAGAAACATGGAATATACCTTTTGGACTTTAGGTATCTAGACTTCCTTAATATAGTCACTTGCTGTTATGACTTCACATTAGAAATTCTTAGTTGTGACATAGAAGTGTCTTATTTTTTCAGGGTTTAAAAGTAAACCTTCCTATTAAAGCTTTATCACAGTGCAGTTTTGGCTTAACTTTACTAATTGTTTATATATTTTTCTTCCCTCCTTTATCCTTCCTTCTTCTTTTCCTGTCTTTCTAAAACAGTTTTTTCTATCCAACAATTTCTGGAAATTCCTGGAAAGGGTACATAACCTGCACCAAGCAAATGATGTCAGATCTTAGTTTTACTCTGATATTTTCCTACTTTGTGGTTAACTAATCATTCTTATATTGATTCACTCTGTCTGTAGACACAAGCAATTCAGCTGAGAGGAGACAAGATTAATTATGAAAATTATCATTGTAACAAAAGACAGAACCAAATTGTATGACTTAAACCAGACATGCCTTCATTGACCCTACCTTTCCCAGCCACTTACTCCACATTTCTGTAAAATTTATCAACAAACAAACAAAAAAATATGCAAAGCAGGGCTTTTTATAAAGCGTCTAATAAGAAATAAGCAGCACTTCTTCCCTTCGTGAACTCATTTCTGAGTTTTTGTCATTTCTTTTACTCCAGTTATTCTCAAAAATTATACTGTTTGTTAAATAAACTATTTCAGAAGATATCAATCTTAAAATATCCAATGTCAATTCAATATTAAAAACATAGCAACATAATACATAAGAATAGGCATGTTAATTTACTCATTCCTATAGAAGCACCAAAATAAATTTTTTTAATTTTTGAAACCAAATGTTACACATAACATTAAATGTTTGAGAGATTTTATTGACGTTTTGACATTTGAAACAATCATCTAAAATTGAATAACCTATTTAGAAACAAAAATTATTAAAACCTTTATTAAAATAAACATGCTGAGTAGGTATAAGTGAGGGATATATTTGATTATCAACTTGATTGAGTTGGGAGCCACCCAGGGGATGAGGAAAGTACAGTGTTAGTTATATTTGTTTGGTCATGAGAGTCTGACCTTACGGTCTATATCTGGTCCCTTGTTTCTTTTCTTCTGCCACTGTTTCCCTGCTCAGCTTTCTGGCCACCATGAATTGAATATCTACACCCTTTTGCCACGATGTCACTACCTTGGAGCCATCCAAACATGGAGTGAATCCCTTGAAACTATGAGCCAAATTAAATCTCTCCTTTAAATTGAGGATGTTGGATATTTTATCTCAGCAAAAGGAAAGCTGACCAAAACCATATAAATTTCCACTTTCAATGTGAACGTATGTTTGTATTACTAATCTATCTTGTGGGGAGATATCTGGTATATTAGATGCTTCTGCACTGGTGTTAGAAGTTTTACTACAAAGCAAGAATATTTACCACTATATATTGACATTACTAGTTGGACCTGTTTAGTAGATAAAGTATACTTACAATTTACTTATATTTGTGGTACATAAAATTAAAAGAATTTTGATCCTTAATTTATGACATATCACATTCACTATATAATGCTAATCCTGTTTAGAGAATTACTATGCTTATCTTAAATTTTTCTGCACCACTGATTGTCCTTTCCACCTGCAAACACATATTCTTCAGATTTTGATAAATTTTTGTATGATATCATTGCCTCTGGAAAGGAAATTTAGAATAAAATGTTAAAAGAAAAAACTAACAGTGAAGACCTATCATTGTGTTTTGCAAAGGAACCATGTTTTTAGATTTTCTCTCCGAAACAAAAGTTAGTCAAAACAATTAAAAATCATTTCTTTCAAATGTTTTATATTTGTCACTCCACTTAATGTTGTCTCTTTTTTGTGCTGGGAAACTAACTCAGGATCTCAACTTACCAGGCAGGCACTACACCACTGAGCTATATCCCTGGCCATATATTTTTCATTTAAGACAAAAGAGAAAAGCTTAAAATGCAAATCTTGTTTTCTAGAAGTACCTATATTCAAAATGAATTTTTACCACAGATCTACACTAATTAGTTGAAATTACTTAATGATTTACATTATAGAGTCATAAACATTTATTTGAATAAGTTCCATAATAGCTCTGCAGAATTTATCTTTGTAATGCATGAGCTGTTGAGGACCTGATTTGTAAATGCATGATTTTAAGAGTCAGATTAAAACATCTTATTTCTACTGCCTCCAAATCCTCAATTTTTAATGCAATGACAATATTAACAAGGTAAGAAGGACACAGAATAAGAAATAGCGATATTTCATATTAATTATAAATTGCTGGTGCAAAACTGTACATACTCTCTTAGTTTTATGGTAGAGCATATATATATATATACTAACATGTGCTACAAATCCTTACCTTACAATCAAGTGACACAAATGGATCTGTGGTGGTTTTCTGTAGGACTACTCCTGTCTATATAATGAGCACAACATATAATGGATACTTTCCAAATTAATAAAACCCTAGTGGTTTTATTGTTGATTATAGCAATAGCTTTTAACAATAAAAAAATCTCCAAATTTGGCATGGAATATTGGAAAGAATTGAACTAGTTATTTGAACTTCTTGGAAGCAAGCATAAATCTTGGAAATTTTTTGTTAATAATGTCCCTTTAGATAATATCAAGCAAACTAAAGAATAGCAAGTATCTGCATGCAACTGAGGAAATCGTTGATAATAAGATCTATCAGGTACTACTTAGAGTACAAATAATTTTCTTTTATATTTATAAATTTCTAAACATAGCATTAGTTCTAAGATAAGTTGATGAGAGCTTGAGAGTGAACATAAAAATCAATTTTCATCAGAGAACAATAATGAGAACATGTAACTATACTACACTGAAAAATAGGACACTTAACTAAAAAATAAAATAAAAGCTGAAAGCACAACCTGAATTTACAAATATTTTCTCAAAGACATGTCTATGTCCTGATGAGAAAGGCTATGCTTAGCTATTCATCTACTTTTGCATGGAATCCAGAAGCCATGAAAATATATGTGGCAATGAAACGGCAAGGGGTAAAGCAAAGAATAGTTACATCAAATTGAAATCGAAGAGTCAGTGAGGATTTGATGATGCTATTAAAATGCCATTTCAAATTTTAAGTCTGTATTAAATTAAAATGGGGGAGATAACATGCTATACCTGGTGTATTACATTAGTTGTCTGTGACACTGACCATTGTTATCGTCATCATCAACATCATCAGAGTTAAAAAATCACTAAATGGATCAAACAGTATCCTGGTGCCTACCAACTCCTTAAGGTAGTTTTTTTCTTTTGTTTTTTTCTTCTTTTCTTCTTCTTTTTCTTTTCTTTGCAATTTACAAGTAAGTACATTAAGATTCTCCTACAACCTTGCTACCTGCTATCTCATAATTAAAAACATAATATCATTTTATTGAACTAATTCTTCATAGATACACTTTTAACAATAATAGCTCTATTTTATTGTTTACATGAACAATAAATTTTTATTCCTTACTAAATACTAAGTTTTTGCAACAAATTCAGATGAACACACAAAATACTCAAAAGAGATAACTACAAGCCTATCTATTAACTTAGGTGTATAATATAGTTCTTAAATTTTCCATAGGATGCTTTCTAAAATATTTAGTAGTATATTAATAATTTGGTAGGCTGATGAATTATGTAACTTTAGTATGATACTATTTATTGGTATTTGTCCATGCTTAAAGGTTTCCAGTACCTCTACAGCAATGGAAATAAAAAATAGCATAGAAAATATAATGGGCTTCTATGTACCCATATATTTTATTTCCCAAGATTATACTCAATATATAAAATATACATTTTCTGCTCTGTGGTTTTTTTTGATACAAAAGATGGCAATTTTAAATTGCAACCAATTTTTGAAAAATTTCAGTTATAGCAAATATAGCAAAAATAATTTTCTTCTGAAACATATATATCTTCCCAGATGTATTTGTGTTAGACCAAAGTTTTCTTCTAATATGTAAGCATATGATTGAATAAACAGTATAGTCATAGAATGACTTAGCAGTGCACAAACAGAAAAATAATCTTGTTCCACCACTGGAAGAAAACTTTTTGAAGTTGTATCTAACGGTCCAATATTAGCAAAGGGAATACTTACTATTCATCTTACAAAATTCTTATTTGATTCATTTAATATTTATCAATAATATTAATATTTCATATTAATTAATAATTATTAATATTAATATTTATTATCAATGATATTTCATTCATCTATTTGTGATTTATTTTATGCATCAAAGTGACAATACTTGAATGAAAACAGGTTCCCTTGATCCTTTTGCTATGCACAATTTGCTATTCTTTTTGTCAATGTTTACCTAAGGGAAAGAGTAAAGGAAGAATTAGAGCTCTCATTTGGCAAAATTTCCTTTCATGAATCATAGCAAATTTTTTGGAGAAATTTCTCTTTCTTTCTAGTATATGTTCTACCCAACAGAGTTTTAAAAGCAGTTGTCCCCAGATTTAAATCTTTGTTCTTTGTCATCCAGATGTATAGAAGGTATATGTTTTAAAGCTGCCTTCTGAAAATAAGTCTGTTTTGTGCAGATCATTATCAGGTAAACCAAAGAGATTTTTCTACCAAATTATATTCCCAGTAGGAGTGGATGTAGACACTCTAACAAACTCTAGGCACAGTGACATCTGTATCTGTGGAAAGGGATCAATTTGTAGACCATCTGGCCCCAGAGAACTGAGCTACTTGAAGTCATAATGGAGACATTTTGGTTTTGGCAATTGGTGTTACAGCTTTGTGGTGAGTTAAATTCTCCACACTGAGATGCTGACAGGAGTATCACAGTGTTGGAAAAACAAACTGGGTGACATCATTGAATTGGCTGGAATAATTGCAGCAAAAGGAAGACATCTAAATGGGGAATTCTCTTCTGGAGAATTCAGTAGGGTTTGTACTTCTTATGAATTCACAGCATTGAGGTTCATCCTTTAGAACTAAGTTAGTTTTCAAGACATTATCCTTGAGAATAAATAAAAAAAAGGGCCAGGAAATTTCTTTCCAAGTTTCAGCATACTGTGTCTATAAGTAACAGCTTGAGAGAAAATTGCAGTCATTAGGGTGCAATGGTAAAGGGTTTTTATTTCTATTTAATTCAAATTAAATCGGATACAAAATACATGGAGAACAGGGATGCTTATTGCCAGGAAAGCTTCTGTTCAGGACCATTTATTCAAACAACACTGACAGGGTTAGGCCCTCCGTTACCATTCTGTTTAATTTCCCACAACCACTGCTCTGAACACCAGTACTGTGATTGAAAGAAGGATTAGGGTATAGAGAGGAGAGGTAATGGGCAGGGAGGCATGAATAGAAACAGGTATATATTACAGTTTTTGATAGAATAAGTGAAACTTTTATTCTCCATTTCAAAGATTGGTTTTATAAAAAGCAACTGTACATGATTTTGATACCTACAATTTTAAAGCGAATTAAAGTATTGATTATTTTCATTCATATTTCTAACAACTTCTAAAAAAGTATACAAAGTAATTGCTTTAATGTTATTCCTAACCATTCACATTATTTTCTGTCCCTCGTCATTTATGACAATCCACTCTTTCTGTTCTGGCTTTTGTTTCTTTGATACATGCTATTCAGAGTTACTTGTAAAATACTTTCATTTCTTCAACTTCCACTTCTTCCTCCTTTCCTTCTTTCTTCTTTCTTACTACCTTTTTTATACTTTCGGAAACAGGTTTTATTAGGTTCTTGTTGCTTAGTGAAGTAAATCATCACAAACTTAGCTCTTTAAAATACATAAATGTGTTGTTTTGAACGTCAGAAATCTTGAAATCAATGATCCATTACAGCTGATTTCTTATGAAGATTCCTTGGGACAATGCTTGCTTTCCTTTTCCAGTTCACAGAGGCTTTCCACACACCTAGCATGGCTCCACTCCAATAAGCAGCAATGGGCAACACTGCAATCTCTTGCCAGTGCCTCCGTCTTTATGAAGAAACTTGTGGTTCACTGAGTCAAGGATCATCTCCTTATCTCAAAATCCTTAATTTAATAAAAGCTGCAATATCTGCTTTGTTCAGTATGGTAACATATCCACAGGTTCTGGGATTAGGCCTTGATCAACTTTACATATCATAAACATAGAAAGCACTAAATGATCATTTCAGAATTTGAAAATTTGCACTAGTGTTACTGCCCTTGTGTTCTGACACAGGATGTAATGCTGTTACAGTCATCAGCAATGTGCTGTCAAGAGATGAAAGGAAATGATTCATTGACTCACTCATGCATGAGTCTTATTGAACAGTATTCTTAGACTATGGAAGAAATACATTGTCTTTCTTTTCCAGAAGCTTAAAATCAACCGTAAGTAAGAAGATATGCAAATAAGCAATAAGATTGAGCAATGTGGTGACACAAATGCATCAGGAGACAGGTTAGAAAGGCTACTTCTCATCAGGGTTTTCAGGAAGATTTTGCTTTTAAGTAAATAGTCACATGACTCTGTCCTTATTCCATATATTATTTTACTTGTTTAGAAGATATAATTCAAGGAATCCTTCCAACAACCTTCTGAAGTTTTCTTGCTTTTATTATCCCAATTTTATGAATGAAAAAGCTGAGATAAGTAGATTAAAAAGTTAAATGAGGTGACATACCTACAAAGAGGTTTCAATCCAGGCAATGTAGCTACAGACTCCCTATTTTAATCACACTTTGAGGCACTTGCACCCAGTCCTTGTAAGTGCTGCTTTTGAAAGTTTGCAAGTGGAGAAGATGAGCAGCACTGGTGACAGAAGCCAATTATCTGAAGACAAGAAGAAAAGAGAAGACATGACTATCTAGGTGACTCTCATCGTTCATTACTAAAAACTTCAAAGATTAACTGTGTGTTATTTTGCACACACATATTTATAGGAGGTGTGATCAAGAAATAACTTGGCTCTTTAAAGTTTTCAAATTTTCTACAGTAAAAGGCACATTCCCACTACTTCCCCCTCAAAATATTCCACCTCCCTGTACACAGATATCTCATTGTTTTTGTCACTTTCTGAAGCAGTTGTTGAAGTTGTCTTTTCGGAGTATCTTTAGTTTTGCTGTTGTGACTGCCTTTATGTCCTGAATCAATTCAAAATGTTTATCTTTCATGGTAATTTTGACTCTGGGGAAGAGTCAGAAATGACAGTACCAGATCTGGTGAATAACGTTGATAGTGACAACCTGTAATGTTTTTATTTGACAGAAATTACTGAAAGTATTTTTCAATAAAGGAGTATTTTAAGAGGGATCAATGGCAATGTGTCTTTTTGCTGTAATAAATTATTTTTAATTTAAGCATTCACATGTGTTTTACCATATCTTGTAGTCCACACTTAAGACTCAGTTTCCTTGAAGAAAGAGACATTATGGCAGCCATTGTCGTTTTCCTATTGTCTGGTTTTGAAGGCCCATAATGCTTTCATTCTTTTGTTCTGAATGGCTTTATACTATCTTGTTTTGTTTGAATTTATTGTGTGTGAAGTCATGAACAACTATTTCGAAGACAACAAGAGACACTCTGGTAGCCACTGTTGGTTTCCTGTTGTCCTGTTTTGAAGTTCTGTATTGCTTGCATTGTTCAGTTCTGATCTGCTTTGTTCTGTTTTATTTTGTTTTGCTTTGTCTTATTCTTTTTAAAATAAAAAGGATTCAATTTCTTCATCTGTAAGATGGGGATAAAAACAATCATTTTCTTTTTTCAAATAATTATTGTAAGTATTAAATTGATAGTGGATGTTAAATCACATAGTACAAAACCTGGCACTTATTAATTACTTAGTAAGTGCTTAAAAGTTTTTATACTGTTACTATACCAGTAAGTCATCTAATTTTTATGTTGAAGTAATATGGTAGAGATTTTCTTTTAAAGTATTTATAATACTGTCAATTAAGAGCTGGGCATGGTGGCACACAGCTATAATCCTAGCACTTGGGAAGCTGATGCATGAGAATCACTGTGATTGTGATGCCAACCTAGGCTACATAGTGAGTTCAAGGTCAGTCTGAACTATATAGTGAGATCTTGTCTCAAAAAAAAAATGACAAAAGCCCCCCAAAATGAAAATATTGCAATTTAAATTTTTTCATTGTTAAGGTTTATTTTGGGGCAATGAAGAGGCAACAAGGCATAATAGCAGAATATATTTTTTAATAAAATCACTTAAGATTCCAACTCTATGCCTTATCACAATTGTAACTGTAACTTTGAATATGTCTCTTAACCCTGCAAGCCTTTTCTTGGCATCTGATCACTAATATAAATAATAATATGAATGATACATACTCAATTTGCAAGACCATTTTACAATGCCACAGAAATTGTGGAAAATAAATATAATTTGTATTTATTTACAAATGGGCTCATATTCTAATTGAATTCCTATTATACTTTAACCAAATGCTATTATGTAGAACCTTCAACAATCAAAGCAGAAAGGTAGAAAGTTAACAAATTATTAGCATCTCAATATTTGATCAAGAATTTGCTAACAGTTTACACATATCATTTAGTTATTTTATACTGGGCCATAGTAATTGACAAAAAATTGACTACATGTCACGGGTTATTTTTCAGTTTAGGAGCTGGTGTCTGAATTTTCCCCTTTGGTTTCATAAGCCAAAAGCCATATATATCCAATTATGATGAAATAAGTTTTTGGATTTTATGCATACATATAAACACATATAAAATGTAATTTATAATTGCTGGCTGAATCAGAGACATCATTTTAGAAAGTTTAAAACAGTTCCTTGCATCAGTTCTTGGGTCATTAATTACAGAAATTACACTTAGATTATTTATTAAAGTTACACTGTTTAATAGAAGGACAATTACTATTAAGTTAATTGATAAACCATTTTCACTGTTTGAAAATAACTGATTTTATAACTGCAAATGGATTAGAAAAATGTAAAGCATCTATTCAGGTAGTCTCGGAATTAAACATAAAGCCCTCTGTATACCAATAATTTCATCAAGCATTTTTGAGGGCATTTAGTGTCACAAACTGTATAATAGAAGAATATATTGGAAAGAATAAAACCTACATATAACTTTTAAAAATCAACTTTCCAATCTCCAGGCAAAGTTTTGAAAATCTGCCCAAGTCATATAATTAGTAATTGGCAGTTCTGGGACTTAATTGACCAATTGGGTATGGCCAATTCTAAACTATTCTGCTATTTTTAGACTATTTGTTCTGTTTTAATGTCTTTTACATAATCACAAGAAATAATATTACTATAGATAGTAATATCTGATTAATAATCAGATTTATTAATAACCACAAAAATATCTGATCTTGTGTGTTATTTAAAATAATACTTTTATTTCCCAAAATACATTATACAATACTCTGTGACCCTATTCCTGCTACCTTCATCATAGCTGAGACTCTTTGACCATCATTGTAGGCTGAGTTTCTGGGGCCTCTGCCCCTTTCCTGACCAATGGAGTCTTGGTTTTTTTTTTTGGTTTTTGGTTTTTGTTGCTGTTGCTGTTTTTTTGTTTTGTTTTGTTTTGTTGTTTTGTTTTGTTTTACATTAAAGGAAGATTAACTGTTCTGTGAACTTTTAAAAAAGATAAAAATTTTCACTATGTTCAAACAACATAGCACATTCTATCTTACAATGCATACTTTAACATCAGTATTAAAGGCACTGAAGAATCCTACAGAAAGAAGACTTCTTTAATTACATTCAAGTCACATTAATCAAGGAAATTTTACCTAATAAGTTGTATTTTTGTTTGAAGTATCTACTAAGAACTTTAGGAACATGAATCATTTGACAGCAAACTGAAAAAAGTAACCTTTTGCCTACCAGCTGCCATAAATACTTCTCTTTCCCTGGGAACACACAATTTTACTTCCCAACAACATAACTCTAAGGTATGTAATATAAGAATTATTTTTACATAATGTAAGAACTGTTTTTATGTGATGCAATTTTTCTAAGATTTAGAACTTTTTATCATATGCTCTCTGATTATAATGGGGGGAAATATTTCTATGCCCATTTTCTGCAAGTAAGCTGCCATATAAAAAGATTAAACATCTTCGATTTTATATGCGACTTAAAATTTTTTCCTCATAAATTCAGTGAAACATTTCTTAAAACTTGAGTGCCCTATTAAGGTCCTGAATGATCATTCAAATGTAGGTCTAAAGTCAGTTATAAGACTATTAAATCCAGCTGCTCAGGTCTTTGGCATGCACATTTGTTTTATCAAATCAACCAACATAGCTATTCCCAACTTTAAGAGGAGGTAGTATAAACTTACCAGTGTGACAAGGAAAAAGAGCAGAGATATTGTCACAGCATTAAAGAAGAAAACAACTTGCCCTTGGAGTCAGAAAACATGCACTTTATACACTCTCGTGAATTTAAAAGCACAGGATTAAACAAAAGTTCTACCTATTCTCTAGACCCACCATGAAGTCCAGGATCTGAGCGTGATGAGGGGACATCTTTTGATTTGGTTTTGACATCATTTTTCCTGATCTAAAGATCTGTAAACTAAAATCCCATTTACCTATTCCCAATATACTTTATACACAATGATAAAGCAGGAAACTTGTGATAAATATTTTACTTAATTGGAGAATGATAAAAGAAGTAGCAATCACTCATTCACAGAAAATCTGCAATTCCCTTTGCATATGTTGTAAAATCCCCTGTACTACCTTATGGGATATATTACAATTAGGTGTTAGCTTTCCACTGCTAAAACTTTCACCAGTCTACTATTCCTGGGCTCTCACCTCTGGGTAGATCTGACTTTCAGGTTTGTCAAATCTAAACAAGGAATTCAAGTACATAAGATTCCAGGGGTTCCTTATTTCCAGAACCCCAGTTAATATTTTTGTACACTTGCTTCCTAGATTTTTTATGCTTCACTGTTTTATATTTATTTCTGTGTGTTAATTTTTTGTAAGGTGACCCTATCATTTTTTAGTGAATGTGGCAGATGAAATAATGACCATCTGAAGATATTTATGTTCTAACTCTCAGAAATTGTGCATGCTACAAGACAAAACAGGATTTTGTAAATGAGGTCTAGTGAAGAGCTTGGCAATGTGAAGATCATCCTAGATTTTCCAACAGAATATAATGTTACAAAGTTTCTTTTCTATATGAGACAGAGTAGCAGAAACTGTGTCAGAGAATGAGATGTAACAATAGAAGCAGAAGTCAGAGAGGAGTGGGCCAGAAAACTAAAAATGTGAGCAGAACTAAAACCTGGAAAATGGAAGATCTAGACTCTATCCTAGAATATTCTTAAAAAACTGCATCTTGTGGACACATTATTTTTCACATAGTAATACCATTTTAGATGTCTTATTACTAGGACTGTAAGATAATAAATACATGTTATTTTAAGCTACTACATTTGTAGTAATTTGTTAGAGTTGTTGTAGGAAATGAGTAACAATTTTAGTATAAAAAGAGGGCTATTCCAGTAACAAATATCTGCAACTTAAATGTTACTTTGGGATTACACAATGACAAAGGCTTATAAAATATTAAATAGAGTAATAGAACAGGCTAGGATTATCTTGAAAAGACTGCTGGTTACTTAGTATGCTCAGGAGAACTCAGGAAAAAGTGAGTAACAGGGCATAGAAAACATGTGTCACTTTAGAGAATACTTAAACAGTCATGACAAGACTATTGATAGAAACAGCAAATTTTAAAATATTGCTTAGGATCTTAGATAAGACTGTGAAGATGTTACCAGTAACTGGAGGAAATGGAGTGCTTGTTATATTGCATTCCAGAGAGGTGGAATATGTAGCCAAATTGCATCATCCTATTGCTTGGAAAGCAAAATTTGTAAGTGGTAATATTGGATATTTTGCTGAATAGTTCAAAAAAAGTGCTAAAGGTGTAGCAAAGCTTTTTATTGGTCTCTATAATAAAATGTAAGTGGAAAGAGAATTGAGAATAATACTGTTAAAGAGAAACAAGAACTTGCTGATTTTACAAATAGTCTATTCAGATTGGAAAGGATGGTAATTTGGAGAGCTACTGTAAGGCAAGCTCCTCTATAAGGTATGTACCTGAATTGGAATGAAGGGTTGTCATGTTTAGTCACAGGAGGTAAGCTCAGAAGATATCAGTGTATGACTCATGGATCCCTTCCCCCACCTATTAATAAATACAGACTGAAATACCAAGGAAAGTGCTCAGGAAGAACTT
>RJWT010038934.1:0-12765 GCA_004365215.1 Cuniculus paca | reverse complement strand
GCGAACTGCCCACTGCAAGAAGCCACAGCCCAGCCCCGCCAGACACAGGCACAGACACACTCCTGCAACAGGCAGACTTAGGAAAACGTCTTCACGATGTCTCCTCCACTCAAAGCATGGCTTTTCCTGTATTAGCATTTCTGAAGTTTGATACATTCATTTTTATTTAATCAGTGCATTCATTTAAGGTGGCAATACTTGTTTTTGCAAAGTCAAGGCTGTTATGAAATCGGTGGCACATTTTATCCTGGCTTCTGAGGAAGCCTTGCTCTGCAGAGGTCCTGTGCCAAAAGTGACTCTACCTCCCACATGCACGGAGTCACCAGCCTTAGGTCAGCCACCCACAGAAAAGCCAGCACTCTCCTCCTCTCATCCCCTTGTCTCATCCCAGCCTGTCCAGTCTCATCTGATGCGTTTAGAGTGCGCAGGTTTCTGATTTCATGGTCAGAAGGACCACGATGCTATGTGTGATAGTTTAAGGTTAGCTGGTCAGCTATAATACAAACATACAGAACAATCTGAAAGAAAGAGTTTGTTTATTTTTCAGTATTGGGAATTGAAGCCAGGGCCTTCACTCTGAGCTGTATCCCCAGCCCCCTTTTTTATTTTATATTTTGAGACAGGGTCTCCTTAAATTGACAAGGTCCCTAGGCTGGGCTCAAACTCATGATCCTTCTGCCTCAGTCTCCCAGAGTGCTGGAATGATAAGCACATGCCACTACACTCAGTTTAAGAAAGCACTGTTAGCCGGGTGTGGTGACTCACGCCTGTAATCCTAATACTTGGGAGGTTGAGACAGGAGGATCGTTGTGAGTTCAATACCAGCCTGGGCTACAAAGTGAGCTTAAGGCCAGCCTGAACAGCATAGTGAGACCCTGTCTCAAAAAGACAAGGGCTGGGGATTTAGCTCAGCGGCCTCAGTGCCTGTCTAGCAAGTGTGAGGTTATGAGTTGGATTCCCAGTGCTGCAAAAAAGAAAAAAGAAAGTGTTGTTATAACCTGTTTTTACAACCAGCTTAAATTTTAATTAAGTCTATTAGTTATAGTTTAACATTATTAGTCAACATAGGGAAGGAAAACTTGTATTATTTTTAATCATAATTGACTAAAATGAGACTCATTGGACTTAAAACATCTAGAGAAGGCACACCTTTTTGGAATGCAGCATTAGCAGTAAACTCAGTAATGATGATGGAGGTAATTTAGAAGAAATGACAGTCAGAGAGTTTCTACCAGACTGATTCAGAAGTATAATCCCTCACATACCAAGTTCAGCTCTGATGATTGCAGAAGTACTAAAACTTCAGTGTGTTATTTGCAAAAGTCTCCTGGCTAATGAAGCAAGTCCGCCATCAAAATGTAGGTGACATTTACATGCAACTCATAAAGAAATAAGTTCACCACCAAAAGAGTTATTTGAAGAAAAGAATATTCAATTAAAAAGCCGACAGAAGCAGATGTTCAATAATTCATATATAAACTATAAATAGTATTTTGCAGGTTTCTTGCAAGGTAACACTTTGCATGTCTAAGATAGAAAAATAAAATTGTAGAGACAGTAGCAAAAAATTTCATCAAAACTGTTTTGGTGGGAGATTCTTTTTTTTTTTTTTTTTTGCGGCACCGGGGATTGAACTCATGACCTTGTGCTTGCCAGGCAGGCGCTTAGACCGCTGAGCTAGATCCCCAGCCCTGTTTTTGAGACAGGGTCTCACTATGCCGTTCAGGCTGGCCTTGAGCTCACTTTGTAGCCCAGGCTGGTCTCGAACTCACAACGATCCACCTGTCTCAGCCTCCCGAGTGCTGGGATTACAGGCGTGAGCCACCACGCCCGGCTGGTGGGAGATTCTTGAGCAAAGAAAATAGTGTAAAGAAGATGGTATGAATTAGGCCAGGCGTGGTGGTGCACACCTGTAATCCCAGCAATCTGGAGGCTGAGACAGGAGAATTGCCATGAGTTCAAGGCAGTTTGGGCTACATTGTGAGTTCAAGGCCAGCCTAAACTACACAGCGAGACTGTCTCAAACATAAAAAAAGGAAAAAAGGAAAAGAATAGCATGAAGGCTACTTTCCCAAGGACTCTATAGTTCAATGTATTCAGAAACTGGCTAAGCATAGGGAAGAACAATGTATGGTACAAATAAAACCAGCAAGCTTTTTAAATGCAACCTGGTAGATAGATGTTAACGAAGCGATTCTTTTAGCATGTGTGACTGTGTGATTTGAACTGATGGTGATATGGAAGTAGAATTCTTTTTTTCCCCTCTAACTTCATTACCATACATGCAACTAACTCACAACTATATAAAATGATGGGCTGGACTGTTTATGTGGTTAGGAGACTAGATTTCAGATAGAAGTATGTTTTGATGTACAGATGTGATAAGCATTCTAGAATAGTTACTCCAGAGAAAGGAACTGGGCCTGAATGGAAGTCCACATGCTGCTCTTTGTTGAGAAAGTCACTGGAACAACAAAATCAGCTGTATCAATAGCATCTTAGTGATTCAGTAAAAACTGTGAGTTGCATAAAGGATTATTGCGGAGGACCACCTGGACAACTCTCCTTGAATAAAGAGCCATTATCACCATTTTGGCCAAACCTGGCCCTATTTCTATGTATTGACATGTACAGAGCGTCTGTACTTCCATCGTCATTACTGAGTTTACTGCTAGTGCTGCATTCCAAAAAGGTGTGCCTTCTCTAGATGTTTTAAGTCCAACAGGACTTCTCCTTATCACCTCAATTGGCTTTAAGCAATGCAAATGGGTCTGGCTGAGGTGCTGATGTGTGATCTTTAAAGCGAGGTGAGAGGGCAGTGTTGTCCCGCTTTGTGGCTCCCATGAAGCATGCGTGAGCTGGCCAGAGCCATACTCCACACTGTAGGGCTGGGATCGAGTCTCCAGAGAAGAGGCTATGACTTCCCAGGGCATAAAAATTACACAGCAGAGCTGAAGCACCAACTCCCAAACATTAGATACTACCTCAAATTGTTATAGCAGATTACCCTTTCTGCATATCCTTCTCTCTGCATATTGCAGGGATGATTTCAGGCCTCCTACCTAGCCCAGCTCACAGTGCTCACCTACTTCCCGCCATTCTCACAATCACTCATCCTCGATCCACCCCCCTCTTCATTAATTAATAAAACCTTGGTTTGGCCCTGGGTTCAAAGCCTTTGTTCTGGTTAGCCATCACCCTGGCTGCACTTAGGATCCTCTCGGTTCCCCACAACTACAAATACGCCTTAGTGTCTTTATTCTTGCCATGGGTTGCACTGGAAGTGGTAGATTGGAATTAACTCACTAGAATTCCAACAACTTTTCTGTGGACTACAAATATAAACTTCCCAGACTGTGATGAGGACCGGGAAGAGCTCTCCATTGATTATGTGTTAAATTGAAGGTTATCCTATTATGCGATCATACAGAAGCTGGTCATAAACAAGTGCTGTTATCTGATGAGGTATGGTAATTGTTGAGCTGAAAATTCTATGCAGGATGTTTGAAATATAGGCCAGCTCTTATTGTTTCTTCAAGTTAAGAAAATAATTTGGTCCCAGTTGTTTAAAGATATAAGTACAGTAGCCAGAAATGCTCATTTTACTGATATTTTAAACTTTTTCAATTATTTTACTATTTCATGCAAAGAAGGAATGAAATATGTCTTTTTTTTGGGGGGTGGTGTTGGGGATTGAACCCAGGGCCTTGTGCATGCAAAGCAAGAGCTCTACCACTGAGACACATTTCCCAGCCTGAAATATGTCTTACACTAGCAAAGAAAGATGGACATTTTGGTATACACCTGTAATCCCAGCTACGTGGGAGGCTGAGCCAGGTGGGATTGCAAGTTTGGGGCCACTTAGTGAGACCCTGCCTCAAAATAAAAGAATGAAAAGGGCTGGGAATGTAAGCTCAGTACTCAGTATGATTTCATGATTTCATAGTTATCAACAATGTAGATAAAGACCTTAATACCAGGTATCTACAAAGGGTTCTCATGGAATGACTGAAAATGGGTCAGCTTTGAGCAGGTGGTGATCTATGACAGTCATGCACCCAGGCCAGGCCACTGGGGGGAAGGAGTACTGGACTCACTGGCGATCTGAATGCAGATTTACACAAAATTCTTGGACAGTTTGAAAATGTTTACTGATGTTTAAAATCTTTTTATTTTGAAATGTAACATTTACAGAAATGTGTAAGACAGGAATGAAGGGCCCATGATGGATTCCAAAATGATCACCCGTGTAACTTCTGCCGAGATCAAGGTCAAAGATGAGACCAGTTGTTCCCCCACCCCCACCTCGCTTCTCCAGCTTTTCCAGGAGCACCACACACAGGTGCACTGGTGACTCTCTGCGGACTCTGTCAGGGTCATCTGCAGCCCCCTGGAGCTCTGTCTCTGCAGCTCTCTCTTCTCCGGCTCTGCATCCTGCACAGTCTAGCTGCCTCCATCTCCCAGATCCATCTCCTCAACTCAGAGAATCTTCCATGTCCCTGCTGGAGTCTCCTCTCTGCAATACAGCGTGGCTAGGAAATGCTCCTGAGGAGAAAGCTGGGCTGTTACAGGGCACGTGCCATTTGTTCCTTCTTTCTGACCTCTGTCCTTCCATGCTTCATGTCCCGGATCTTGAAAACTACTGTTTAATTATTTGGCTTGTTTTCTAGAGGGGAGGGGATTTGCTTCAGCTATGAAGACAAATCTGATTCCTGTTACTCCACCTCAGACAAGAGCAAAACTTCTGAAACCCAAATTACGTTGACCTTGACCTTCATTTTCATTTTTGTTGTTTCCCTTTTCAGGCAAGAGGAAAAAAAAAAAAAAAGACCTTTTTCCTTCCTTAGTCACTGAACAACAAAAAGTAGTAATTTATTTACATTTTATTTTGGTCGATAACATGTTTTGTGAACTAGTAGCTTTTCATTTTTAATCAATGACAAGGTATTTTGCCTTCTGTTTAAATGTCGTTTAAAATTTCTCTTCCACTACCAATCCAATTTTTAAAATAACTGCAACAGAAATACTAACCAGTCCTTTGTAAGTATTGTATGCCTTATTTTAGAAAGTTCAGTAGCTAAAGAAATCAAAAATTTTTTAAGAAAGAAGAAATAAATGCCAGCCTCAATGCTTATAGGACTGATGAATTTCATAGCTGAGTTGGTAAGAATGACTACATATGTGACCATATAACACAGGGCCAAAGGTGAACAAATACATAGGAATACGAAATGATAAAGAGTGGGGGGTCTTGAAGATTTTCCTAACTGAATCTCTTTTTTTTTTTTTTTTTTTTTTTTTTTTTTTGCGGCACCGGGGATTGAACTCACGACCTTGCACTTGCCAGGCAGGTGCTTAGACTGCTGAGCTAGATCCCCAGCCCCTGAATCTCTTTTTCTAATAGGTGAGGAAATCAAGGCCTAGGAAGGTGGTTTGCCCTGTGTCATATCATTGTCATTGTCAGAACTGGCAGGTGGAAGCCCAGGCTCCTGACTTCCCTCTTTGCCCACTGCCCATCCATCTTGCTGATGGGACTTGGTGCAAAAACTTTCCATATTGTTCTATTTATAGGAAATGTCCACAGTGAGTAAATCTAGAGACAAGAGTGCAATTATTGAATCAAATAGCTGCTGCATGTTTAATTTTATAAGGAACTGTCACACTGCCTTACACAGTGGCTGCAACATTTTACATCTCCCCAGCAACTTATGAAAGGCCCAGTTTCTCTGCATCCTCAGCAGCATTTGCTGTTGACACGATTTGTATTTTCATCCTTCTGGCATGTGTGTAGTGGTCGCTCACGGTAGCTTTAATTTGCATTTCCTTAATGGTCAATGATGTGTATATCTTTTCATGTTCATTATTGGCCTTCTGTGTATACGGTTCAGTGAAGCATCCTTTGCCCATTTTCTAAATGACTATTTTATTGTTGAGTTTTGAGAACTCTTTTTGATAGCCCTTTGTCAGATTTTTAGTTCGCAGATATTTTCTCTAAGCTGGTAATATGCCTTTTATCTTCTTTAACACAGGGTCTTCCTAAGAGCAAAGGTTTTACATTTTGATGAGGTCAAATTTACCCTTTTTTTTTTCTTTTAAGAATCATGCTTTCAGTGTCAATTCTAAGAACTTTTTGCCTAGCCCAAGGATCCGACAATTTTTTCTTATTTTCTTCAGATTTTATAAATTGACATCTGTGAGTCATTGTGAGTTCATTCCTGTATAAGGTATAAGGTTCAGGCTGATACCATGTTTTTACTTACGCGTATCCCGCACCCCAGCACTACTTGCAGAAAACACTATTACTTCCCTATTGCACTGCTCCTACTTTTTAAGACCAAAACATCTTCCATCTATTTCTGGACTTTTGATTCTGTTTCATTGACCTATGTGTCTATTCTTCCACAAATACTACAAGTCTTGATATTGTATTTTTTTAAAGTGTCTGCACTAATTCTCAATAAAGGTTAAGAGCCATTGCTGGGGCTAGAAAAGAAAGTTCCAAGAGATTGACTAGTTCAATTATATTTTAGAATCCAGAGAGGTACTGAGACTCACAAGGCTTTGTCTTGTTGGTATGGCTTGTATCTAGATGCACCCTCAAAGCCTCATGTGGTCCTAGGTGGGCCTTTTGGAAGTGGCTGGATCTAGGATATGTGACGCTGGGATCAAGGATGTGGTGGTGGGACTGATTCATGGCTTGATGCTAGGATTAATGCTTCCCCCACACTGGGTTTGAGTGCTACACACCTAAAGGGTGGGGAGCCTGGATAAGATGTAAGGGACAGAGAGAGGGTGGTCTCTGCTTGTCCCTTGCTGCTTGCTGCCTTCTGCCTTCCATGACTGTTTATCCACTGTAATGCTCTTCTGCCATGCCATCCTGCCTTGGGTCCAGGCCACAGGGAAGTGAAATCCCTACAAACCCTGAGTCATATAAACTTTTCCTTCTTTAACTTTGGGTGTTGGGTATTTTGTCTCAGTACAGAGAAAACTACGACACTTGTAGACACTGATCATCAGGATGTGACTGGGTGACCTGACCCAATTTTTCAGCCTGTGCCTTATTTTTCTCATTTAGGAAACAGTTTAACCTACACTCCTACCCCACCATATGCTTATGAGTGATAAAAGAAATATAGGGTCTATCAAGATTAGATGAAAGCACAATTCAGATGAAAAGGGTTATTATTTCAGGATAAGGAAAATGAGATGCAAGGAGATTAAGGTCTTCCTTACCCAAAGTTCCCTTCTGTTTGATTTGGTGACACCTGCCAGAAAGTTTTACCGTCATGCAACACATACTTACAGATCCCACACTCTACCTGGCATTGTGACAAGTCCCTGAAATACAAACACACATATGAAACAGTATCTGTCCTTAGTATTTCCCCATTGAGTGTGAACATATTTCAATTTTCAGAAGTCAGTTCCAATTAAACTTGTGTTGAGGACTCCTTTAGAATCCTTCCTAGCAGTATGGATCCATGCAGCAATAAATCACCACTGTGACATCTCTGTGAGTCACCTGCTATACTCTCAGACTTTCATGGGGCCTCACACTGACTAAGGTAAAGCTGAAAAGAAAGAGTTTTTAAAATGTACTTTTGCCTCCTGAGAGGCAGAACCTTATGGAAGAAGGGACTCCCAAGGGCTGGCTTTCCTCTTCTGTGTGCACACAGGTCTCATTTTAGAGCAGTTCCAGGACTGTCTCAAAGGTGCTATATAGAGATTGGCTTCAGTGGTCAGGGGAAGACTGGATGTGCACTATCCCTCTAGACAGATTACACTGAAGAAAATCTGGAGAACAGCTATTATTATGAAATCATTCTACACAGTACTCCACGCTATTTGGTGCATTTAGAATGCAAAGCATGAAGGCAAAGCCAAATGTACAACAGCATAACATGCACCAGTGGAGGAAAATCAACATCTAGTTTCCAGTCTAACAGCTGGAGACACCAGATCCAAAGGAACGGCAAAACTGGCCAGTCATTGGTGGGGCTCTGCCGCCCTCACGTGGCTGAAGTCCTTCTCTGACAAAGCAGCCAGGATTCAGGTGCAGAGAGGGTGATTTCTATAACAGTGGAGTGAATGAATGGATTGAGAGAGATGGGTGGATTCATTCATTTAATAAGTATTAATTTCAACAATTTTTCCAGGTACTGGGCCAAGCGCTGTTAGGAAGTGACATCTGAGCTCTGAGATGTGAAAATGCACTGATGTTAAGTAAGCCAGGCTGTCACTAGGGCTGCCCTGCACACTGGTCCCAGCAGAATGTGGAGTGGCCAGTGGGGGACATGTGATGATGAAGGCAGGACTTCCCAAACATGCTTTTTCCTCTTGAACGGCCAAGCTGTCTCTGGATAAGCACATCCTATAACTCAAACCTACAGGGTCAGTGAGAGAAAGGGTAAAAGGCAGTAGATGTGGGTCTTAGATTTATACTAGGGAAAGGCAGGCTATACACTTTGTTTGGGTAGTGAATTAGTCACTTAAAACATATTCCAGTGCAGTCAGTAAGGGAAAGCACGAGGAATAGTATGCATATTTCTACTACTGTCCCTTTCTTCCCACCACACCTAAGTTTTTGTAAAAAGTTGCTGTTTTGAATTACATTAGCGATATATAATACAACCTTGTTTGGAAAAATTTAAGGAATAAGAAAATAGACTGAGAAGTAAGATTCTTCCCTCAAAATCCACTGCTCTCCCTCGATCTCAGTTCTCTTCCTAGAAACAAGCACCATTATTAACTTGCTATATTTCCTTCCAGAATGGTTTCTGATGAATTCACGTAAATACACAATAGTACTATGATTTTACATAATGAAAATATGTGTTTTTCCTCACTTTGGTTTTTTTTTCCACTCAACACTATTTTTCAATGTTAGTACATAGTTCATAGAATACTTAAGACTTAAAACTCAATCTTTATAAATAGAATTCCATAGTAAAAATATACCTTGGCTATTTCACCGTTTCTTTTTTGATAGTTCACAAGATGAAAGCTGCTAACTAAGGTCTTTCTGGATTTCTACAACCAAGCAAGCAAACAAACAAACGAAAAATAATCCCAAGTCTAAGCCTAATCAAACAGACATCTTCCTTGACTCTCACTTGCAGCCCCTGAATGAATTCCCAGACTTGAGTATATTTACAAATCCAGAATCTCATAGGAAAGCCAGGAATCCTCAAGGGAGAATTCAGTAATAACACAAGTATGTAGTATGACTTTTAACTTCTTATCTTCTGCAAAAGGACTAGTGGTCATCAATAAATCTGTCCTAAAAAGGAAAGTCCCAATCCTCAAGATGATTGACAGTTAGCTCCTGGAGATTCAGAATGTCACAGTAGGTCACTGGGTAGAGTGGGGAGGAACAATCAAAGGAATTTTAACTTGAATCCACCACATGCCCATACACTGTTATTCTACTCCCCTCCCTACTCAATACCAGTAGCACAACAGAAGCCGCATGAATTCCTGAAGACTAGCTATGATCAGAGATTTGAAGCTACATTTAACCTTCTGGTCTGGTTGGTTGATAAAGATGACTGATGTTTATAAACTCAATCAAGCAGTGCAGCCAGCTATGGGCGCTTTTCCCAATGTGATCTTTTTGGATGAACATGTCAAGAGGCCCTTGTTTGCAGCTATTGCTTGAGCAAATGCTCTGTCCCCTCTCCATCCACTAACCACCTTTTATTATCTTATAGGCTATGCGGGTCAGGATTCTGGACATAGCTTAGCTGGGTGCCCCTGGCTCTGAGTTTTTCAGAAGGCTGCAGTCCAGATGTCAGTTGGATCTGGGTCATTTCCAGGCTTTCCTGGGAGGATCTACTCCAAGTTCACTCATGTGATTGCATCAGGCCACAGGTGCTCATTGGTTGTTGGCTGGGGACGTCATTCCCTAGGGCAGCTTATATTATGGCTGCTGTCTTTCCTCACAGTCAGCGAGTGACAGGGTGTGCTCAAGATGGGAGCCACGGTCCTTTTGTGTCCTAATCTCTAAAGTGATGTCCCATCATCTTTTGTATTTTTTTTTTTTTTTGGTACCAGGGATCAAACTCACTACCTTATGTTTACCAGGTAAATGCCTGAACCGCTGGGCTAAATCCCCAGCCCATCTTCTGTATTCTTAAGACTAAATTTATGAGGTCAGCCCACACTCAGCTAAGATTTATTGAGTGCCTTCTGCCTGCTAGTGGATAGCTATACACTCAGCTTCCTTCTGGGCTAAGAGCCAGGCCTGCCTGATGTCAGATGTCCCTGGTTGGACCACAGGTAAGCAGTCCACCTGATCTAGCTATATGTGTGCAGTTTCTAGGTAAGACATGGTATCTAGTGGGAGCCCATCTTTATTATACTTCATCTGCATGTGTCCTCACACAGAGCCAAGATTGAGGGAGCTCTCTGAGGTCTCTGTTACAAAGAAACTAATCACATTCTTGAGGGCTGTACCCCTAAGACTTAAGTACCCCTCAAAAGCACCATCTCATACTCATCACACCATGTTAAGAGGCTAGGATTTCAACATGTGAATGAGGGAGGGAACACAAGCATTCAGTCCCTAACTCTACCATTCTCTTAATTTGTACTTTGTCTTTACATTATAGATTATGGTTATCTTAGGACATAAAGTTTATTCCCATGAATTTATATGATGTAATGTATACCAGAGTGTTTATATTAATGTTTTGTTGCATATTCCAAGTTGCTTTCCAAATAGTTGCAACTGTTAGATTCTAGCACGCCACTATATTTGGATTAAGCACTGGTGGAACACACTGAAGACTCACGCGCCAGCCTCAAAAAAGTTGCCTGTACTGTGCTAGCTGTCACCATTTTATCACCTCTTACTCATTCCTCAACTCCCTGGGGTTTGGCTTCTGCCCAAACCACTCCACTGAAACTGCTTCTGTCAGGGCTCTTGTTGCTATATCTGCTTCTAAGAAGCATCTGACGGTCTGAGATTCCTTTTTCCATAAAGCTTTTCTGGTCTTCAGCTTTTACCTCTCCCCACTTTTGGTCCTTGGTGCTGGTCCATCCTATTCTCTCTAGCCTGCCCATGTTCCCTAGGACTCTATCCCAGGTCTCATGGCCTTCTGGTCTAAACACTCTCTTCAAACAATATCAGCTATCCCCACTTCTTTTTTTTTTTTTTTTTTTTGGTACCGGGAATCGAACTCATGACCTCACACTTACCAGGCAAGCGCTTGAGCTAAATCCCCAGCCCTAGTTATTCCCACTTCTATATAATGATATCCATCTGCTCACTCCATAGGGCACTCTGGGAGGAGGTCCCAAGCCCACCTCACTGTACCAGTGTTGAAAATGAAACTCATCATCTGCCACCCCTATAAATGTTCCACCACATATCCAGATGCTCAACCCATAAATCTGGGCATCATCTTCTCCTTCCTCACTCCCCACTTCAAATAATCTCCTAATCCTTTTTAGCTCTAAATGCCTCTCCAATCTGTCCACATATTCCTTGTTCTCTGCCATCATGAGTCCAAGCCCCTACCAACCCATGTCTGGATTACTGCAACATCCTAACTTGCTCTGTCCTCTGGTCTTGCTTCCCTCCAATTCATTCTTGATGCTGCAGGAAAAGTGACCTTTGAAACGGAAACCTCATCACAGTCTACCCCAATCAAAAACCCTGCAGGATCTCTCTACTGCTTCAGACAAAAATCCAAGCTCCTTTGCTTCCTGAGGCAGAGATATGAGTACATATGAATTTTCAAAAATATTCATACAAATCAGGCGTGGTGGCACATGCCTACAATCCCAGCACTGGGGAGGCTGAGGGACGGGGCTCGCCATGAGTTCAAGGCCAGGTTGAGCTACACAGTGAGTTCAAGGCTAGCCTGAACTACAAAGCGAGACCCTGTCTCAAAAAATAAATAAAATAAAAGTTCATACAGTAAAATGGATTTTTGGTATACAATTCTACAAAATTTAACAGTTAACCACTATCAACCTCCAAAATTCCATGTTATTCCTTTGTACGTACACACTCTCCCAACCCTAATTTCTCAAAAATGTCAATCAAATAGGATCTCGTTCTTTAAAAACTAAAAACAAAAGAACAACTCAGGCCCCTGTAAGGTGTCATTAATGCCACTGCCCATCTCTTACCTCCAAAAATCTGTCCAACCTCCCAACTAACCCGAACTACTTTCAGTTCTTGGGGAGCTCAAGCTTTTCTCCATTCTGTCCAGGTCTACGTCCCCCGCATGGGACACGCGGAGCCGTCTACACTTCCGGCTCTGGCGCCTGCCACAGCTTGCCGTCGAGGCACTCTCATTCCGCATTCAGCGCGAGGCGGGGGTGGGGTGAGGGTGTGGAGCGCATGCGCCGCCTCTCGCGCCCACCTCCCCCCACCCTGTTCCAGACCGCGGCGTCGACCGTTGCCTGGCGCCCCAGGCCCTGAGGTGGGACGGTCGGCCGCTGACACCCTCCCCTTTCGACCCTGAAGTACCCGGCCTGGTGGCCTCAGGAAGTTCCCGTCGCATGGCGGAGTGCTTCGGCCTACACCCATGAAGACCGTAATGCTTGTAGGCGCGCTGTTGCTATGGTCTGCGTCCTCGCAGGCGTTTCCGGCGTCCCGGAGTAAGTGACCCGCCCGCCCTGGCCCGGGCACAGCCCAAGGGTTCCGTGCCGCCCGGGTTCCCACGGTTCTCCTGGTCCTTTCCAGGGTGCTGGCTCTGCGAGTCCCTCTGTCACCCATCTGCACCGCCCCCGAGGGGACACTTGTCCTCTGTC
>RJWT010038933.1:0-12766 GCA_004365215.1 Cuniculus paca | reverse complement strand
GCGCAGCCTCCGCCATGCTGCTCCTGGTGAGTAGCACCATTTCTTAAAGAGACTGCCTATCTTTCAGTAAACTGGTTTGGCCCCTTTGTCAATGGTAGAGTGACTGAGTATATTTGAAGTTGTGTCTGTATTTTCTAATCTGCTCCACTGGTTCTTGGGTCTTTTTTTTTTTTCAGTACTATGCTGATTTTATCACAGTAGCTGTTTGGTATAATTTTAAGTCAGATATTCTGATGTTCCTGCCTTGATTTTGTTGTCCTGAATTGCTTTTGCTATTCTAGGTGTCTTCTGTTTCCAATTTTAGGAATGTTTTTGCTAGTTCTGTGAGGTATGCTAATGGTATTTTTTAAAAATCAGAATTGCATTAAACCCATATAACAATTTTGGGAGTATGGCCATTTTCACTATGTTGGTTCTTCCTACAACACTAGCAAGGGATATCTTTCCATTTTGTGATATCCTCTTCAATCTCCTTTTTTAGAGTACTGTAATGCAGTGATCTGGTGTATTCTGCTTGCCAATAACTCATAGAGTATTTTTGTATTTATGTTCCTTAGTGAGGTTGACCTGTAGTTTTCTTTTTGGGTTGGGTAATTTTCTGGTTTTGGTCTCAGGATAATACTTGCTTCCAGGAATAATTTTGGAAGTATTGCTTCCCTTTCAACCCTTTCAATCTCATTAAAGTGTTGCAACATTAATGGCATTAGTTCTTGTAGATACTCTATAATTTCTTCTTTAATTTCCTCTGTGATGCATTGGTTGCTCAGGAGGATGTTATTTAATTTTCAGGTGTTTATGAAGTTTTGTCATTTATTTCACAAGTGATTTCCAATTTAATTACATTATGGTCAGATAATATGCATGTGGTAATTTCCATTCCTCTGCATTTACTTAAGTATGTTCTATGGGCTCATCTGTGGTCTATTTTGGATATTGTCCTGTTATGGATTAAAAACTGATAGTCAACTTAACACCAGCTGAATTGAATCAGCATGGTGCTGACTGTAGATGGCCCACCTGAGGAAAGTTGCCAGCATAAAAAAAGATGTGGAGAGGAAGAGTGTAACGATGTGGGTTCTCCTAAGTGTTGTTTGGAGCTGTTGGTTCTCCTGGAGAAGCTTGTCATGGCTAGCATCCCTAATATGAATTCAGTCATTATCATCAGAGGAGCTTGGGACTTTTGGGGTAGTTCACTTTGGGAGAGCTCTGGTCCTTATGTGAACATCACTTCCTGGTTCTGGAGGGGAAGATGTGTGCTTTTCAATTTCTAGAAGTTTGTCAAGATGGATTCCTGGTATGTACTCAGCTGTTCTCATCATCAAAGGAGCTCAGGACCTCACTGTTACTGAGAATGGCTGTGGTTCTTTTTGGGGGAGCCCTGGTCCTTATTTTGAGTGTTGCTTCTTGGCTCCTGTGTAGAATCCTCAACCTACTGGCACAGATCCTTCAGCCAGCTGGCATAGACTTTCTAGCATCCACCACTGACCTTTGGGCCTTCCCAGTGCAGATCAGTGAAACAGACTTGCATGAGTCATTGTTGTAGGCTCTAGGCCTCCAGTTGGACTTGTGGGAGGCATTGTCATGGGCTCTAGGTCTTCAGCTGAACTCAACTCATGCAGGACATTGCTGTGGGATCCAGGCCCTTGGCTAGATTTTCTAGGGCTTTATTGTTGTGGACAGATTTCCTGCACTTTCTTGTATTTAACATTGGGTGACCATCATAAAATAATACTATAAATTCTGTGTCCTATATGTAATTGGTCTTCTTGCAACCCCTGACTACAACATGCTCCATGTTCAGCTGAAAAGAATATGTATTCTAATGTTGTGGTATGGAACACTCTGTAGACATCTGCTGTGTCCATTTGTTCACATGTTTGGTTTAGTCCTGATATTTCTTTGTTGATTTTGTTTTCTAGTTCATATGTATATTTGTGACAGTGGGGTATTAAGGTTCCCCATTACAACTGTGTTAGCACTTATTTGATTTTTCATGTCTGTTAATATTTGTTTCATGTAGTTGGTGCACCAGTATTTGGTGCATATATACTTGCTTGTTATTTCTTTTTCTTGGAGTCTTCCCTTAACAAATATGTAGTGACCTTCTCTGTCTCTTTCAAACAGTCTTGGATTGAATTTCACATTATCTGAAAATAGAATAGCTACCCCTGCTTTTTTCTGGATTCCTGTTGCATGGGGTGTTGTTTTCCATCCTTTTTCTTTCTTCTTTCTGTTTTGTCCCCTACTCCTCTTCCTGGCTCTGGAGGGGAAGATGGTTTTGGTCCAAACAGTGTAAAATCAGTCTACAAAGGGGAAAAAATATGACATCCAAGTTACTGGTATATGTTGGATTTTGTTATATAAATATAGAGCTTGCTCTTATAGTTAAAAATACCAAATTAGTGGTTACCACAGTTTGTCAGTTGCTAGGCTATGCTTGATGCTATTATTATTGCTAATAGTACTACTTTAGTTAGGATGTCAAACATGTTGCAAACAGTTTTTCTTCCTCATATGACAACACTGTGATTATCTGGGGTAATAACTGTCACCATAGCACAGTAACAAAGGACACCTTGCTGAGCCAAATAAATATCAACTTTTCAACATTAATAAATTTGGAAGATAGGTTCTTGGGATAGATACAAAGACTAAGGACCATTTAGACCTACAAGACATCTCTGAGGTATAGACATTTCCTAGGGAAGCCTTGATATGAGTGCTAAAGTTATCAATCATGATAAACCTACAAGCACTCACACATAAAATAACACAAAATAAAAAAATAGAAAATGTTAAGAAGTAGAAGCAAAATGCAGCAACAGGCTTCCAGGACACCTGGGACAAGTTCAGAGCACAATAAGATAGAAGAAATCAGAAGCAGCACACTGTAACTTTCTGGAGTGATAGCAGAACTGAAAAAAGCAAATGGATGTGGATGCAGAAAAAATAATCTCTCAGGTAAAAAAAAAGAAATGATGATCAAAATGAAAGACATGGCTAATGAATCTAGAGTACAGATTCTGTGTCTAAAATTAAAGATAAAAATATAGAGAAGCTTAGGAAAACCATGAGTGCCCAACATAGGAAAGAAATGGATGCTATTAAAAAGATCCAAACAGATATCTAGGGGATTAAAATTTCCATTGAAAGCATACACAATAGATTGAATGAAGGTGAAGCTAGACTGTCACATCTAGAAGACAGAGTTGCAGTTAGTGACCACAAAAAGAAAGGCATCTTAAAAATAGCAAGGGACCATGAAAAGTCGATCCAACAGCTTTGAGTTGAAGCTCTACATAGAAGACCCCAAAAACACCAAAAGACTTGTTTATTTAATAACCAAATTCAGTAGTGTTCCTGGATACAAAGATTGCACAAGGGAGGAAATTATAAAGAAAAGAGCATAAATTATTGCAATGGCAACTAAGAAAACAATACAAAGAATCGATGAATTGAAGAGTTGGTTCTAACCTTATCAAAAAGAAGACATTGAAGACTTAAACTCATGCAATTAGGAATGAAAAGGTTGAAATTACAATGGAGAGAAAGACCCAACCAAGAAACAGAACTACAGGCCAATCACCCTAATGAACATAGACTCAAAATTCTTCAATAAGATACTGCCAAAGTGCATGCATCAAATGATCACTATTATTCACCATGGGGATGTGGTTCAGTGGTAGAGCTCTTGCCTTGTATGCACAAGACTCTGGGTTTGATCCCCATCACCACAAAAAAAAAAATAAAACATTAAAAAATTAAAAAGATTATTCACCATGACTAAGTAGGATTCATCCTAGGGATGCAGGGATGGTTCAACATATGCAAATCAATAAATGTGTTAGTTTTCTCCAGCTGTCATAATACAGTAGCAAACACTTGTGGATTAAACAATGGAAATATCTTTCTTCATAGATCTGGGAGTTAGAAGTTCACTTTCAAGGTGCTACCATGGTTGGTGTCCTCTGAATCTCTCTCTCTCTCTCTCTCTCTCTCTCTCTCTCTCTCTCTCTCTCTCCTCTCTCCTCTCTCCTCTCTCCTCTCTTCTCTTTCTTTCCCCTCCCAGATAGTACATTGAACACAGGCCATTGTCATTGAGCTAAATCTCCAATTGCTTTTTTTAATTTTTATTTTGAGACAGGGTCTCTCTCAGTTGTTTACAGTGGGTTTGAACATGTGATCCTTTCATCTCTGCATACTGTAATTCCAGGTGTATGGTAGCATGTTCTGCTAACATTTCCTCTTTTGGTAAGGAAAATTATCAGATTTGATTCACATCTATCATGACAGCCTCATTTTAAAGTATTATCACTTATAAAATCTCCTAACTACTCACATAATAGGGTACTAGGATTGGGACTTCAAAATATTGATTTTGGGGGAGGAAAACAAGTCCATTATATTTAACTTGGTAGTCTCCAAAAATTTATATTATTCTTACATACAAACTACATAATTCCTAAATTCAACAGCCAAAATCCTTAATACTATGGTGGGACAGGTATAGGATAAACATTTCCATTCCAAAAGGAAGAAATCAGAGAAAAGAAAGGGATCACAACTCTCAAACAAATCAAATAATTGAAGGATAGATTCCCTTAGAGTTTAAGGCTTAATGATAATCTTCAACTTGATGCTTTTCCCTCTGGGATCATCAGGATGGTGTCTTTGTCTTTCAAGCATATTAGGATGTGGGGAAACTTTGTTACCTATGCTGAATGTCAGTCCTACTCCTCAGTCGATTGAAACTGAGCAAGTGATGCCACACTCTGCAAACAAGGAGTCAGTCACACTTTTGGGTAATGCTTCCTCTCTTCCTGTTTAAGGATCATGTGGGTTGACAGCCAGATAGCTCTATTTTTCTCCCCTGTAAAACTAAAAACGTCCACCAGGCTTCCTTAATTTTGTTCCATCTCTTTCCTTTTTAGTTCAGGATGACTTTGCTTCTGCTGGTAAAATCCCATCTCTGTTCCTGGTTTCTGCTGAGATGACTGCCTGGATTCATGAATTGCATTCAATATCTCCTTATAAACAGATTCCCCAGCCAAACCTGGAATTCTCCCCAGAATCTACTTTCTGAGTATTTGCAATATGTATATGATGAGAATTTTCCAAATCTTTAGGTTCTGGCTCTCTTTTGTTTAACAATATCTTCTGCATTCATCTCTGCCCTCTTCTATTTTACAACAAGCAAAAAAAAGCAAGTGTACACTTTGAACACTTAGAAAAATTTCAGCTAAATATCCTAGGTTGATGTTTATACTTTTTCCTCTCTATAAATCCTAGAACGTAATTCATTCAATTTCTTTGTTAATTTATAACAAATAATTTATTTGCACCTGAATCTAATAACATGTGCCTCATTCCCATCTAAGACCTCACCAGAAGGACTTTGTCATTGTTAATTATGTTGATGTTGCGCCAGGGATTGAACACAAGGTATTTGCAGTGACCTAAATTTAAAGTCCTTTTAAATTTTTTAAGAAAAATTTTAGACAAGGTTTTGTTGAGTTACTAAATTGTTCGTGCTTGAGTTGAACTAGCAGTCCTCATACCACAACTTCCTAGAGTGCTGAAATTACAGACATGCACCACTATGCCCAACTGAGAAGAACTTTTAGTTTTCTGTGACAGGGGTCCCCAGTGCCTGGACTATGAGCCGATACTAATAGTCTGTTAGAAACCAGGATGCAAGCAGGAGATGAGCAATCAAATCACCATCTGTCTTTACAAACACTTCCTGTACCTTGCATTACTCCCTGAGCTCTGCCTCTTTTCAGATGAACAGGGTTTTACATTAGGAGCATGAGCCCTACTGTAAATCATGCATTCAAGAAATCTAGGGTGCACCCTCCTTAGAAGCTAATGCCTGATGATTTTAGGTGGACCTAAGGCAATGATACTAGCACTGAGGAACATTTGCAAATACAGACCAACATTAGCAAAGAGGTGTGACTGCACATATACTAATAGATTGATTGAAGACATGTATTAAAAGTGAGTATCAAGTGACCAGCTACATCTGATGGTAGGCTTTATAATAGCCAGTGAGTTGAGGAACTTCCATTGTGTAGCTGTATCTGGTAGCATGCTTTGATTATGACACTTATTTTAGTGCACATGTGGCTAGCTCATTATTTTATTTACCACTCCCGTCCATGCCTCTTTTCTCACAGTTTTGGTGAGTTCAATAGCTAACCTTCACCAAAATGAATAAAAAGGAAACATCACTGAAGAACTTTTTTGAAAGGTGGGGAGAGCCCAATGACAAGACAGCAGAAGACTCAAAAGCTGCAAAATGAAAGTTCATTTAAAAGAAAATACTGAGTCGTAGTTAAATTATGAGTTCATTGCAACAAGCCATTCACATTCTTCAAGACCACTTCATATAGAATTAGTGACTGGCTATGCAGTGAAGCTATAGGAACTTTAATACTACTTCATCATATGGAGATCAAACACTGCATTAAAGGGAAAGCCTTTGAAGTTTATCAAAAGAAAAAATGACATTAAGTACAGAAGCAATTGTTGGAGGCTAACACTTTATTAAATGTTTCTATACTTAGAGCATCCTTCATAATGAATAACCATATTGCTAAAGCTAAGAAAACCTTTACTATTTGTGAAGAGTTGATTCTGCCTGCTGCTAAGGGCATTTGTCATGAAGTTTTAGGAGAAGCCACAGTTCAAAACATTGCAAGTTTTCTTCTTTGGGTGAGCACCATAAGTAGACAAATTGGCAAAATAGCAGAGTGTATAGAAGCATAATTATTAGACAGGATTAATGAATCACTGTAGTACACTATCTAGGTTGATGAATCTAGCCATGTTGACAAGGCAAAAATACTTCTTTTTGTGCAATATGTTTTTCAGGAGGATATGCATGAAGATATGTTGTGTACTATTGTTGCCAACCAACACCATAGTTGTAGAACTATTCAAGTCTTTGATGACCACATATTAGGACAGAAGTGGTTATTTGGTGTTGGTATATGTATAGACTAAAGAGTTCTCATAACTGTGAGAGATTTTTGGTCTCACTTTTTGGGTCAAAGAAGTCACTTTTGACCAGATGGAGCTAAACTACCTGTGGACCAGATGGAGCCCTGCAGAATGGGTGGAGCCACACATTGGCCCCAAAGTCACTGTATGCCTATGGACCCCAAAATCTAACTAAAGCTACCCACTGACTCTGAGTCAGCTCTGTATTGTTTCCTCTCAGCACAGGACAGCTGAGGCACCAAAAAACCTGATTATGAATGAGGCCAACAACCAGGGAGAGAAGATAAGACTGGAGGGTTGGCAGATCCAGGAAAAACTTATGGACCTGGGCAGCAGCACTAGCCCCAAGAAAAGCCCAGAGCTATTGTAAACTTAAAAAAAGAAAGGGAAAAAGGAGCAGTATAAGGCTTTCCACAGAAAGAAGCTTCTTCATGTCAGGCCAGAATTGGAGTAGAAACCTAATACAGCATCTGGCATATTTCAAGAGTGTTCCATCAGGTGCCATTTGCAGAATGGGTTTAATGTTTAAAACTGAACTACACAACAGCTAGAAAACAACTCCATTTCAGGGTTTCCAGTGTCACCCTTCCACAGTGACTGGATGAGAAATAGCTATGGGAGACAGCCACTGTCTTGGTTACTTTTCTTCGTTGCTGAGACAAACACCTGACACCAAAAATTAGGGAACAAAAGATTTATTTAGCTTACAGTTCTTGGTGGTTTCAGTCCATAATCAACTGGCTCCAAAGCAGAGTGGCCTGGCACTGGAGCAAACACATCAAGGCAGCAGCCAGAGCAAAAGAAGAGCAAAATGCAAGCCTCTTCTCTACCCTCAAATTGTACACAGGCCTCCACCCCCCCACCTTCAGGGTGGGTGTAACACAAAATGTCCTTGCTCTCCATAGCACAGGATGAGGATATTTACAAAGAACCTTGGCTCCCTGCTGAGTCTCTCAGTTAAACTACTAAACTTCTCAAGTTGACACAATGTATTAACCATAAGAGCCACAGAACAGGTGCAGAATAGACATAGGCTCCCTGAAAAGTTTAAGGTCAGACTGAGAAGGACAAAGTGCCTGTCTGCTATCATGAGAAACCAGGCATAGTGAGTGCAGCTTTCAGAGGTGGCTGGATTTGAAAGAGCTGGCTGGCATTGTGTCAGCAGTTGGGCGGAACCTCTGCCCTGTTGCCTACATCCAGCAGAGATCAGTGATCTTATTGCTTTTCCCATTGATCAATATAAGCAAGGACACACCTTGGGTTGGATGGTTAGCACACTTGGGGATGTATGGACCAACGGGCCTCTGAAGCAAGGGGTAGATCTCTCAAACTGTAAAGCTGGGCCAAGAAAATTGTGACTTGCTGGATTCCAAGCATATCCTGAACAAATCATTTATTCAAAAATACAGAGCAAATTTTTGAGAGGGAGAAGGACTCAATTTTTTAAAATTTCTTTTTCCTTCAGTGGATTTTGGAAGTTTGGAATTTTCTTTGTTTTTGTTTCTTTTTTCCTTTTCAGATTTTTTTTCTTCTTTTTTTTCTCATTTGCTTTATTTCACTCTCCAATCTTTCTTTTTTTTTCTTTCTTCTTTTTCTCATTTCTCTATCTGCTAATTTTACTGAATACTACTAATTTCCTTATGCTCAATAAGATTCTTTGTGTCATCTTTCTCTCCACATCTTCATTAAACAAGTCTTCAAATTTTACTTTTTTCATTCTCTGCTTCCCCAATCTCTGTATCTTTACTAATATATATCCTAAATTGCATAATATATGCATAAATTAAGCTTTATTCATCTTTAGATAGTTAATTCTGTGCTATTACTGTTGAATATTGTTCTTTTGTTAGTGGAGGTATAGTTGCATTTGTAGATATTACAGTGTATCCATATTTGGTTTTTCTGAGTGTTTATACTCTGATCACAGATCTTTTTGTATGGTTAAGGATGGTACATTATTGGTTCTTATGTTATGTAAATGCCCAGTTTGTCTTTGATGCTATTGTTGCTGATTTTATTGGTATTGCTCAAGGTGGCATAATTGTTTCTATTAATTGGTTTTCTCTGTACGCCAATATCTGGATTGCCTTTGTGTGATTTACAACACTATGGCTAATTCCTGGAGAACTGGTTACTGGGTCAAATAAATTATAGCTTCTCCTCCCATGTAAATAAAAGTGGTTGAATTTTGGATCAGAAGGAAAAGCCTACAGTGAGCCTTGCCCAGAGTACAGCATAACTGTTTTTTAGTTAATGAAAAACAGACACTAACTAAAGAAGTATTCAAACTAGCAACAAAATCTTTCACTTTAATGAACCCACAAACCTCAGCACAAAAAAATAAAACAACAGCCAAAAACCCAATAGAAATATTAGAAGACAAGGCAACAAAATGTCTTCCAAGACTTCCAAAGATGATCCATGGGACATCAATGGAGTGGAAATCAAAATCCACACAGCCAAGTTATTTAAAAGAATAGCAGAGGAGATAATAAAAGAATCGGGTCAATAAGGTTCTCATCAAACTAGAAGAAGACATAACTAGACAGAAAATGGACCTAATGAATCAGTGAATTTACAGAAGTCATTAATGAAAAACTATCATAGCAAAAAAAAAATTTCAAAACATAACTTACCAGCTTAGCAAAGATTAAGAGCCTATGAAAAGGTACTCAAAAATTCAGGAGATTAAAAATTCCATTTTTTAAAGTATGGGAAGCAGAAGTGATCAGTGTCAGGAAAGAGTGTGAAAACAAGAAGATAGGGTCAATGTTGGTGAGCAATTATTCAGAGATACCTTAAAAACAACAAAAGAATATAAAAAAGGATCCAGAAGCTGATAGATGGTGCAAAGAAGACTAATTTAAAATTAATAAGACTTAACAAAAATATCATGACAGCACTATGACATTAAAAGAGCTGTTTACAGAAATAATAGCAGAAAAATTTCCAAATATAGGGAAAGAATTGAACATGTAGATAAGTGAGATGAATAGAACCTGAAATAGTCCCACTCAGAAAAGAACCTCTCCATGAAACATCGTAGTCAAAATTCCAGAAGCCCAATGGAAGTACAGAATCTCAAAAAGGTGTTAGAGAAAAGCCAAAAATCACTTATAAAGATAAATCAATTACAATTACAGCAGATGTCTCACCACAACCTTAAATGCCAGGAGATTTTGGGGTGAAGTGTTTCAAACCATAAAAGAAAATGACTTTCCACCTAGCCTGATGTGTCCTGTGAAATTGTCTTTCAGAATTGACAGAGAAGTAAGGCATTTCTGTGACTAAGAGTACCTAAAGAAATTCACAACCAAGAAAGCAGCACTCTAAAAAGTTGTCCAGGAGATCCTAGAAAAAGACAATGAATTGAACAGTTCCAAAACGTCTAAAAGAATGAATATACAATGCAGGGTGACCAAATAGAAGGAACAAAAGAGAATCATTGAAAATAAAATAGTTTAATGAGATGAACAAGTTAATACCTTTGAGAAATAACTATTAAGGTGAATAGTCTCAATTCCTGAGTCAGAAGATATACATTGGCAGGATAGGTCAAGAAACAAAATCTAATGATATGCTGTACACAAGAATCACATTTAACACAAAAACATCAGTATTGAACCAAAGATTTGAATAAATGGTTTTGATAAATATCTATAGTATGTTCCACCACACAAGAGCAGACACACATTCTTCTCAGCAGAACACTGAACTTTCTCCAAAATAGGCAACATACTAGCCATAAGGCATGTTTAAATAAAGACAAAAGAATTGAAATTATCCTACACATATTATCAGATTTTAGCATAGTGTAACTAGAAATCAATGACAAAAGAAACAATAGGAATTATGTAAATGCATGGAAATTGAGCAATATTCTCTTGAATAATAAATGGGTCACAGACAAAATCAAGGAAGAAATTAGTTCTTAAAAGCAGATGATAATGACAGTAACATACTCAAACTTATGGGACACAGTGAAAGTGTCTTCAGAGGTAAATTTATAACTGTGAATGCTCACATTGAAAAAATAGAGCAACTTCAAATACATAACCTAATGATGAACATCAAAGTCCTAAAAAACAAGAATAATTCAAATCCAGAGCTAGCACAAGGAAGTAAACTATGAAGATCAAGGTAGCAAATAATGAAATTGAGGCTCAGGGCTGGGGTGGTTAGAAGCACTTGTTTAAGCTCCTGGAATGCAGCTTGGGACTCAGGTTCCCAAGTTAAAATATGGGTATCTGCCTTTTGAGTTTCTTTTATAAGTTGATAGAGGGGTCGTGCAATCTCTCCATATCTGGGTATCCAAAGGTGACAAAAGACTGTAATCCCTAAGAATCCCCTTAGCTGTTTTAGAGTTTTGGTTTTCAAAAGCAAAAAGGAATTGGGTATCTGTATATAAGGGAACACAGAAAAAGCCATCTTAAATCTAACACTGAAAACCAATTGGTATCCTCCGGGATTTGAGAAAGGAGAGTGTACAGGTTAGGTACTACAGGGTGAATGAGGCACTATGGCCTCATTTATTAACTTAAGGTCCTGTACTAACCTCCATTCCCCATTGGGCTTTTGGGTTCCCAAGATTTGAGTATTGCATGGACTATTACAGGGCTTAAGCAAAGCTTGTGTCCTTAGATTATCAATTATAGGTAGTAATCCTCTCTTAACTTCAGGTCTTAAAGGATATTGTCTTTGATGAGGAAAAATAGTAGGATGCCTGAGATGTATCTGTACTGGAGCAGCTCTTATTGCCCTACCTATTTTACCTTTAGTTGCCCATATTTCAGGATTTATTTCTGTTTCCATGAGGGAAAGACAGTGTACTTGAGCAGGGTGCATATATATTATAGTATTGAAACATGATAAGATATCTCTCCCTAAGAGGGGAACTGGAACTCTTGGAGCCCCAGGAATCAGACTTAGGGTCTGTTTTTTCTTAATGCTGTAACAAAGGTAGCTGTTTTTTCCTGGTCTCTTCATTTTCTCTCTTTGGCTTCCTCCTCATCACTGTTATAAAATACTGAGGAGGCAATTTTTGACATAAAATAAAGTGAACTATCTGGAGAAAAAGCCATCTTTTGTAACTTTTTTCTAATATCTGAAGCTGACTAGGTAATAAATTTATCTTTAAGAATAATTTGTCACTCTATCAAATCAGGATCTAGAAAAGTGTGTTTTATCAGTGCCTCCCATAAACGATCTAAGAAGGCAGAGGGGTGTTTCTCTTTTCCTTGTTGAATAACGAATAACTTAAAATAATTGAATGGTTTTGTTATTTTTCTTAGACCTTCAAGAACACATGTCTGGAAGTGTCTTCTAACCCAATCACCCACCTGGTTTTTAGGCCAGTAGGGGTCTTGGGTAGGGACTTCCTGGGAACCAGTCAGAATAGCTGTCTATCTTCTGGTCGTCTAAAGTTAAAAATATGATATTCATCTCCAAATGCAATGGCAGCTTGTAATGCTGCTTGTTTCTCAGTAAAAGTCAATGTCTGATTTAAAAGTAACATTATTCTTTCCAATCTAGCTCATAAGTCTGAGTAAGTTCTCTAAGGACCTCAATGCACTTGTCAGGATCATCTGAAAATTTTCTGAGGTCTAATTTGATCTGTTTTAAGTCCCTGAGAGAAAAAGGCACATGAATTCTGAAGTCCCAGACTGTCCATGTACTTCCTGTAAAGGATATTGTCCTTGAGGAGCTGGCATAAACTCAGCTAAGCATGAGTATAGCCCTGTAGAGGCCTGGATTACAGCTG
>RJWT010038932.1:0-12770 GCA_004365215.1 Cuniculus paca | reverse complement strand
GTGCTTTTAGTTTGGTTTTTTGTTTTTGTGGTTTGGGTTTTTTTAATCTCCTGGTTCTAAGTTGTTTTTGTCAATTCTTATAGAAATTAATTTGTGCACTATAAAAATGTAGCATTACTCATAAAAAGATTTAAATTTCTCTTACTACTCGGTTTAATTTTCTCATTGACCTCATTTTCACGGACTCCTGATTCTGCAGTTTCTATCAGACTTACAGCTTGTGCTGCCTTCTTGTTTTGTTTACAGTCCATTTTTCTGACCCTATAAGGCATATGGTTTGGAATTATGACTTAGAAACAACATTTCTGAATGGAATGTATATTCACTATGAGGGCAAGATATACTGTATAGAGTGAGGAGGAATTCTATGTTCAAACAAATATGGGGGTTGCTGGTGTGAACAGCAGAATTCCCTGAAGAGATTCTCAGGGCCTTCAACACAGGCATCACGCAGGTAGTAGAAGAAAATAAAGATGGTAGGGTTTCTCAGATCTGCACCTCTTTATGAACCTTTTCTGATTCTCTTAGAAGTTATAAAACTTCTAAACCTTGCAAATTTGTACTTTCCCAGTAAAACGATTTTGATGATAAAATAACAATTCTGAGTGTCTATGCTGAACTGCATCAAATATGACTATAAATAATACTGAGGTTCCATATATTCATATGATTGACTCTTTAAGTCATATGTAAATTATTTTCCATTTGAACAACTCACTGAGTGTCCCAATTGATTCAGTAACTCACTATGGAAAATTAAGTCAATGTCAAATTTTGAGGTTCTACTCTATAAAAAACACTATGATATGTACCAATAGTCTGAGAATAAATCAGATCCAGTTCTAAGTGTTAAAAAGTTTACACGTAGCTTGGTATGAAGGTCTGATAGGAAGATGTAGTGTGACACATTATGGTTAGTGTTTGACCAAAGGAAGAGCACAAAGACATTATTGTGGAAACCCAACTGTCGGGTCTTGGCTCACTGAATATCTCAGAGATGGCCCACAGCAAGAGGAGATAACATGCTGTAGACTTCATCTGGGGTTCCTGCTTTCCCAACATATTTTCCCTGAAGGGATCTGAAATGAAAAATGTGACACTGACAGAAATAATACTTTAGAATGCTTAACCTCCATCTGCATCCCCATCCTTAAGTGGGGAAGCTCAATATAATAATTCAGTTGAATACCAATGCATGTGACTAGGTCTCTCGCTCTTGTTCTTCATTGTGAAGCTTCCTTCTGTGCTTCTTATTTATAAATCCAACCATAACTACAATTGCAAACTGAGGCTCTTCCTTGGTTTTCCTACTTAGGTCCTCATTACTTGTCTATCTTCGATTTACAATATACGAACTAAAAATCTGTATCAATTTACTATCCTCTTTACCTGAACAGGACCCTATATAATTAGAATTCTTGTGGAATTTCCTATGGTAAGGCATTGAAATAGAGCCTTATATTTGAAAGCAGTCCTCCGTGTCTACTTCAGAACTGTCCTACTTTCTACTCTTCGTTTTGCTCATGATATATAAAAACTTAAACGTTGCTTATTATATTAGGTTATTTTAAATATGTGGTTTAATTGTAGGTTGAGGATTAACTAGCCATTTATTTATAGAAAGTTGCTTAAATTTTCTGAATCTCATTTTCAAAGTTTATAAAATTTGTGGGTCACTGAGGTCATCCAAACATTTCCATGCCAGCAGAGTTATCTATCCTGATCAGGACCCAATGTAATAGAGAACTATGTTTCCTTCCTCTCCCAATATTTGTCCCATTTTAGTAAGTTACCTAGACTCCCACTAAAAATTCACAATTACTGAATACTTATGGGGACTATAGACTGTTTGAAGCACTAACCACTTATTATCTTGTTTATCATTGTAGCAATTCAATTATCACCACCCACGTTTTAGACAGGTGGAAACTGAGATAGAGGGAGATTAAGTGTCTTTCTGAAGAGTCACACAGATACAAAAAGGAAGAAGTCAAAGCATGATTGTTGGACAATTGGAAGTTTGTTTCTAACAGTTATACTCATGGACTTTCATTTCAATTGTGCTTCCTCTATCTTTTCTGATATGCTCTAAAGTTATCACTTTGCTAAGCTGAAGAATTGTGAGATAGCAGCAGATAGTTACAGAAAGTTATAGCAATAGGAAATAAATACTTGGATATACTCTGATTAGGAGTATCTGTGTGTGTGTGCACACACACAGGTGTGTCAGGGAGAGAGAGACACACAGAGAGAGGGAGAATTTTCTTCCCATGATTAATAAAATGATGAGTATCTTAAGCTTTTCTATTTTTCTCTTAAAAGTCTTCATTTTGATATTTACATATTTAAGTATCCTTTTGTGCAATTTATAAACTATATACAACTTCTACTATTGTAATTTGCTTCCTAAAATTCTAGTCTTATGCTGTATCCTATAACAATAGAAGTGGAATGACAATCTCCTGCACCAACCTTGTAAGCAAAAATATCCTTACAAGCAAAAAATATCCTTTAAGCAAGCCCCTGAATTTTATAAGTGTTATACATTCAGCCTGGGGATAACTTTGTTGTAACATCTCCAATGGTAAAATTATACATTCTGCTTCTATTTGTGTTTTTCTTTTTGTATTTGCTCAAATAAGAATCAGCTGCTAGAGATTTCAGAACTCTCTAGCCCTCAAAAGTTACGTTCCTCAATTTGTTTTGAACAGTGTCATATGTTGATATACCAAGTAAATGTTATTGGATTACAATGTGGATGTAAACATTTATCTGAACTTGCCGAAAATGAAATTCAGATGTAGAAGACACTTAAAAATGAACTATAGGAAATGGGGATTTGCTACTCAATGGGTATAAAGTTTCAGTTACACAAGATAAAAAAGGCTCTAGAGATTCACTATACAACAGTTTGCTTACAATTGACAATAATGTAGCATACATAAAACTTGTTAGGAGGGTAGATCTATTATTCACTTTTGTCATAATTTAAAAAATGAATTTTCATGAGTACATATTTTCCTTTAAACTTGGGGAATAAAGCTCAGAGAAGTTAAGTGACTTTACCAATAATAAATAGCTCATGGTTCTCAAAGCCAGGACAACCACACACAGTACACAACCAACTTCTTACACCCAGAGCATGGAGCATAGAGGAAAAGCAGTGCATGTTAATCTTTTATTATTTTCATATCCATTAAGTTTCTGTTTGCATCTATATTAACCACAATGAACTCAAGGTTTCAAATAGGGCTAGAAACCTGCTTCTGCCTACATAGCAACTGGCTGGAAGTTAGATCAGCAACAGATGTCCAGAAAGTGATAAAAATGCTAACTCGATGTACTTGACACATGATAGCTTCGATGGCATTGGGAAACCGGACATAAACTCAATCAGCAGAAACAACAATTGACTCAAATTTCCAGATGTTTGATACAGATGTTCAAATGATTACACGAAAAAGTAGTTTCCACCCAATGTTTGCAAAGCCAAAATCATTGAAAAACAGTTTTTCAAGTTGTGATTAATTTTGACATTTAAAGAAAACATTAATAAGCAAATGATAGTTTGTTGACATTTTTTCCATTTCTACTTATAAAATGTTTTACATAATCCTATGGAGAATTTTTGCTTTAGTACAAGGTATAATTCAGAAGCACTGAACGTCCTAGGGTCCTAGTTTTGAAATAGGTTTATTCAGGGGAAGAAAAAGTCACCGAGCACTACCATTTCACATAATTGTGACTACTAATCGCCATGAGAAAATTAGTCATTCCCCAAGAGATGTGACCTTCGAAAACAAAATTATTTGAGAGTAGAGTCATTTCAAGGCTTGAACTCTCACTCTGTATTAAATACTTAAACATGAATAATTCATTAAATATATTGATGAAGAGCATTCTCTAACTCACGAATAGGCATTATCCTCAGTCCACATGGAATTATGTATCTAAATCAAAATGTTGCTAGCAGTTTTTACCAGCTTCCAGAAATAAAAAATATTTACTTTTTAACCAACTACAGTTGATTATATTATTCCTTTCCCTTAATAGAACGGCCTGGTCAATAGGTATTGCAGTGGCTTAAATTCTTGATGTAGAGAAATGTAGAGAAAAACTTCAGGTAGCCAGATGAAGTCTGGTTTTGGAAATGGCCTACAATCTAGTAGCAGGCACTTGAAAAACTCACCAGTTAAATCGCTAGACTCTATATTCTTTTCTTACTGCTCATATGCTCTTACAGCTTCTGAAAGTAGTGTAAGGAATGATTGAAATATAGAGTGAATACTTCATTTTTAAAAATTATTGTAGTGAAAGGCATTGCCATTAATCCATCTCAAAATATTTCCCCTCTCTTATCAATAATTATTCCATTATTCATGCCACTTTCTGAAGTATTTCTCAAAGTCCCGTTTCATGAAAGTCTTTGTTAGGCCTGATCAAAAATACAGTGAATGCTTCTTCTATGTACCATCCAACTAAAGAGAGATTGTAAAACTTTATAATGTGCCCTTATGTACATATTTACTGGATCTGGCACTGTATGACTTCTCCTTATTCCCCAAAGTCAAAATCATCACGTCAGGCCATTGAGGCATCATGATAGTACAACTAAGACTCTCTTTAAAGAGGACTTCCAGAACTGCTTCAAGGAGTGGCAAAGACTCTGGGATAAGTGTCTTCCAAGTAAGAAAGGTGCTCTTTTTTGTGGGGGAGGGGTTCTGTGGCAATAGCAATGTGTCTTTTACTGTAACAAAATTTTAATTTAAAATTTACTGTATTTTCCAATCACATCTCATAAATGCTTTACATTGGAAATGAGATACCTAGGGTGATAAAATATAATTGCTTCACTGAATTAAGAAGCACTTCTGTTATAAAAAACTTCCTTAAACTAAGTTCAATTCATTTGATTTTCTTCATTTTTTAAAAGAAAAAATGTAGGAATTTTATTATTTTTTTCTATTTTTTGTTTGTTTGTTGAGACAGTGTCTTACTATACAGTTCAGGCTGGCCTTGAACTCACTATGCAGCCAAAGCTGACCTCAAACTCATGGCAATCCTCCTGCCTCAGCCTCCCAGAGTGCTGGGATTACAGGCATGCACCACCATGCCCAACTTAATGTAGCAACTTTAAGAGAATAACAAATAAGTAATTCTTGGCCTTCTAGTTCTTTATTATTCTCAAGATAACAAGGTAAGAAAAATCAAGTCTTCATTCTCTCTCAGAAAATAGTTGAACAGTTTGAATATTTTTCAATTAAGATTTTGCAAGTTTATATGATGAAAGGATATAGATTACCAGTCAGTGACAATACTCAACACAGTCAAGTCTGTTTCCTACTATAAATGCACACAGGATCATGAATAAACACTTTTTCACCACATATAATACCAATAAAAGTGAACATAAAGTGAGGTCAAGAAAATGCAGTCATTTGCTGTATTACTGTAATGAGTGATGTCAACAGCCAAGTAGATGAAACAATACATTTTCATTTAGGTTTAAAATTAAATCCTTCTTGTCCTATAAGAGACAGCAGTGCAACATTCTTATGATGGCCATAGCTTTAGTAGTTTATTTAGTTCTTCCTCACTCAATCTTCTTTTAATTAGTATACTTGAATATCAACTATAATTTTAGTAAAATGTAGTCAAAAAAACCAAATTCACTTACATTCTCTATATGCCAATAGAAACATATCTGCATGGATATAGACTGAAATTTTGGATTCCATTATACATGATGTTGAACTTGCATGTAGTTCTTTTGAACCAATAGCTAAACTGTGATTTCAACACATTTATTATTGCTTCCTAGATCTCCCTAATGATTAAAAATTCCATTGTTGCATCAATATGATTCTTCAGTGATTACCAATTGGGAGAAATAGGAGTTCTGGAATCACACTGGTTGAAAAAGAAATGATTTACATGGACTATGTTTCTATCCTATTCTTATCCTCCCTGTCCTTAAGTCATTTAAACAAATTAGCTCTTTAGTATTTACCAAATATTCTGGGAACAGCTTTGTGGGCTGGAGATTTGCGTACTTCCTCCATCCTAGTTTTGAGATTTACCAATTGGCAACCAAATGACGATGATATGGCTAAGTGTAGATTCTGGTCCTGTTTCTAGAACTTTCAAATATAGTTAGGGTGCACATTAATCTCTGTGAACATTTAGCATTTATGTGTTTAGCAAACTGTTTTTGAAGAATTACTAGGCTACAGGAGAAGAAGGGAAAATGTTAAGTAAAAGTAGAAGTATGTATTAGTCACCTTTCCATTGCTGAAAATACTTGACATACACAATTTAAAGGAGCAGAGGTTCAGTTTGCTTCAGAGTTTTCAGTCAATGATCATTTGGATCCAAGGCAGAGAAAAGCAACTGAGGTCATGGCAGCAAGGAAGCATAACACAGGGAAAGAGCCGGAGAGGAAGAGGCCAAGACCAAATACAGTCCCTAAGTCAAGTCCCCTGATTCAGCCAGACACACCCAAATGTGTTGTTTACTCATCTCCTAGCTGCCTTTCAAGCCAATCAAGTTGATAATCAAGGTTAACCACTGAGCAGTTTGAATCTCATGGATTTCAAGGACCTCTTCCACATACCAAGTACGACAGCTAAAAGAAATGTATCAATTTATCGCACTTTCTGTTTTTGTGACTCCTCTTTTCAAAAATTGCTACCAAACATAATACTTAAAGTCAACGTTGTGAATGCATTACTTGCATTATTTTATCAAATTCTTTACAAAGCAGAATGGAAGAATTTGAAGGAAAATGCTTCAAGACAGGTGATTTTTATCATGAAAGAAGATTTGGAAAATGTCATTGGGGTTTCTAATGCCCAGGAAATGAGTACACCAAGCCTCCTGTTAAGGCAACAGAGGGACAGGTACAGTCAGCTTGCTCGAAGCACTCTTGAGAGAATTCTATATCTTTGGTAAATATTTATTTATTAAAAAGACACTTAGAAAGACAGTACACCCACAGAAACAGCTCTTTAATTTTATGGCACCTAAATATGATGAACAATATTTGCTAAGAGCATACAATTCTAAAATGAGAGAAGATGTGAAAAATTTGCAGGAAAGCATGGGACAGATTCAAACAATGGAAACAAACACAAAATTTAATTAATTTTGATATGTGCAAAATAAAAACCTTTCATAGATAAGCTTGCATTTGACCTAGATTTTGAAAAAAGAGGACAATCATGAGAGAAAAAAAAAAGAGAAAGAAAACCAAAACTATATTACATATGTGTATATATACATATATAATTACAAAATATTAAAAAAATTGAATGATTTGAGACTGAGTAAAAGATACATAAGAAGTATGGTGGCTAGGGAAGCAGTTATAAAGTCGAGCTTGAATTTTGTAACTGATTGTACATAAAGCTGGAAATTGAACATAATGGAAGAGATTTAGAAAGAAAATATTAGAGTAGATTATTTTAAACTGATGAAAGTAGAATGCAACACTCAAAAATCAATAGCATTCCTGAGAGAAATTAGGGAAGGCATATCCTTTTGAATAGCATTCAAAAAAATTAAGTACCTAGGAATCAACCTAAAAAAGGAGGTAAAAGAACTTTACAAGGAAAACTATAGTACTCTGAAAAAGGAAATCAAAGAAGCTACCAGAGAATGGAAAGATATTTCTTCTTGAAAAGGAAGAACCAATACAGTGAAAATGGCTATAATTCCAAAATTGTTGTGGGGAAGGATATGACATAAATAATTAACCTTACCTCTTGTAACTCTAGGGTTGTTGAGCTTTGCTAAGCCACATGATTGTTTGTTCTGGAGGAAGTCGTGCTAAAGCATAGTGTAAAAGGAAATGAAAGCAGGACTTTAGTCCCAGTAGAATGCTACTGGGACAGCACTAGATGCTTTCCTAAGATACATCTGAAAGAATAGTAAACATGAAGGCCAAACATAGCCAAAGATGGTCCCTGGGATAGTTAAACAATTAAGTTAGCACTTATCTGTATTTTACTCCTCCCATTTCCCATGTCTGCTTTTTGTAAAGAAAAGACTTTAATAAATAGCCAGAGAAAACTGCGATTGAGGTTTCAGTCTAAGAGACTGTGACCCCCTGATCCCATAACTTTGTTTCTCTCGTTTTCTTTTCATCCACTGTACCTCATTTTTGGAACCTGTCTACTCATAGAAACTAACAGTGGTTATACATATTTAATGCAATCTCAATCAAAATACCAATAACATATTCCACAGAATTACAGAAAACAATTCTAAAATTCATTTGGAACCAAAAGAGATCTAGAATAGCAGAAGTAATCCTGGGCAACAAAGGGAAGTCAGGAGCTTTACAATCCCTGACTTGGAATTATACTACAAAGCTGTGATTAAAACAACAACAACATGGTACTGGCAAAAATTAGACCCAGGTATCAAAAGAACAGAATACAAGATGCAAAAACAACTCTAAACATGCTCAGTCACCTTATCTTTGACAAAGAGGCTGAACACTTTCACTGGAATAAAGATAGCTTCTTTAGTAAATATTGCTGGAAAAAACTGGCTTTCCACATACTGAAAATTAAAACTGATCCATATCTTTCACCATGCAATAAACTCACATCAAAATGGATCAAAAATCTAAATATTAAAACAGGAACACTAACTCTGCTGGAGGTAGATCTTGAAAACACTGGTATAGGCAAAAACTTTATGAACAAAAACCCAATTACATGAGAAACAGCACAAAGAATCAACTCCTATGATCTCATTTTATTAAAAATCTTTTTCATAGCAAAAGAAACCACCAATAGAGGGAAGAGACAACACACAGTGTGGAAAAAATTTTTGCCAGCAGTTTCTCAGACAAAGATCTAATCTCTAGAATATTGTAATGTTCTCCAAAAAATTATACTCCCCCAATTTAAAGACCCAATCCAAAAATGGGCATCTGAGATGAATACACACCTCTCAGATGAAGGAATAGAAATGGCAAATAAATACATGAAAAAGTATTTAACATCACTGGTCATTGGAAACTTGTAAATATAAGCAGTGAGATGCCATCTCAGTCCAGAAAGAGGGGTTATTGTCAAGAAATCAACCAACAGCAAATCCTGGCATGGCTGTGGGGAAAAAGAAACCTTTTTCCACTGTTAGTGGGAGTGCAGACTAGTGCAATCACTATGACAATCAATGTGAAGATTCCTCAAAAATTTGAAACAGGGGGGTACATTCAACCAAGCTATTCTCCTTCTTGGTATCTTCCCAAAAGAATGAAAACATCATACCACAGGGATATACACATACCCATGTTTGTAATACATGTAGCAAAGTTTGTAATGCTAAGACTTGGAACCAGCCCAAATCGCCATCAATGAATGAACCAATGAAGAAGATGTGCCTTTTTGTACAATGGGGTACTAATTTGCCATAAAGAAGGATAGACTTCAGATATTTCTAGACAAATGGATGTACCTGGATACTCTTAAGTGAAATAAATCAGACACACATGTTTAAATACTGAGTTGTTTCTCTGGTGTGAGAATCCAAAAGTGTAAATAAGGGCCAAAATGTATAATAGACACTAGGAAATGGGGAAAAATGTTCAAATGGGAAGGAGACTGAGGGAGGGGTGAAGGGGAAAGGAAGAAAAGGACAAGAAATAAAATAGGAAAAAATGGAGATAATGCTTTTGTAAATAAAGATCAGAAGAAAGGTTGAATACAGAGGTGGGGAATGGGGATTAAAAAAGAGAAAAAGCAAGATATGTCATGTACAAGGACGAATTCCCTATGATGAATGTTATCATTATGTGTATTGAAAATGGACCAATAAAATTTTAAAAGAGAAAAAAAATAGTATTCTCAGAGTAATCTGAATTTACTTTAGCCATATAAAAATGACTTTGGTGTCACGGTCACTGCCATATTGCATTGGTGCAATATTTTTGTAATAATACAGCATCAGAATTAAGACAAACTGAGAATGTGACAATCTAAAGGAAACGAATTGACAGGAGTATAGTGTCACTTCCTCTTCCTCTTTTCCCTGTGAAAGGACATATGAGACGCCTCTCGATTCCTTCCCATATCGTAGGGGCTCCCCCTTTCTCTAGGCTGTCTACCATCCCGTTTTCCATAAGTAGAACCTCCCCTCAGTGCATCACACATCTGTCACTTTTTGCCCTGATGACAATTTGTGCTCACAGGAGACTTGCTTTGTGAAGCAACCTTTGATAAGTGAAGAACAGGAGTCCAGAGCCAATGTTGCCTTCCTTCCATGGACAATTGAGGGGAGAATGCCTGGAGTGCACTGTTAGAGGCCAATTCTAAAGAGCATTCCAGAAGGCCCAGCAGGATCCGAGCCCAAGGGCTTACAGTGGCAACTCAAACACCTTCTGGCTTGGCTTTGTTCCCCTCCTCTTTTTTTCCAAGTCCGAGGCCAAAATAAACTACTGAATTTGAGCCCTTGTTTCAGACTCTGCTTTGGGAGCAATAGGGTGGAAGAACTCCGAGACAAAATGAAGTCACTAAGGGGTGAAATAAAACATGTTAGTGGGACGATGACTTGCAGGATCCAAAGAAAGAAAAAAGATCACTATTTTGCCAACATTACAATAAGACTAGTAAAATAATGAATAATTTTCAAATTTTCTAATTCACATAATTTAAGTAGGAATTTAAAAGGAGCAGTGAAACTGACTGAAGGTATTGCTATTTCAGAGAATTAAGGCAGCCCGTTACTAGATAGTTCAAATTACTGTCTTCTGAGAGGGAAGATTATTATGCTGGTTTTCAATATAGTCAAACGGAATAAACCCAGAATATTAAGGAGTTATGGAATTTCCTTACTGTTTTGCTTGGCAGAAATTCCTAGTGCAATTTGAATCCACCTACCTCACGTTTATGCTTTTATCTTTTACATAAATCATGTACAGAGTTTCAAAAAAATGAGTTATTGAAAAACACTGATGCCTTTTCCCCAAAGCTTTCAACGTAATAACAATCTCTGAATTTTTTTGCTTTCTAATTCTTAAGCAATAAAATGAATTTAACAACCTAAAATATGTATTAAATTTAAACAGTCCCTCTTTGATTTTTTTTACAAGCAATGGACATAATTCTGTTTTAATACATTTGTTGCACGTCACCTCAATAAATTTTTTTTTAATTTTCCCCATTAGCACATGTAAGTAATGAGTCAAATTACTCTTTTCAAATCAGTTCCCAAGTATGAAGTGCTTGCACTGCAGGACTCAGACACTGCACTTTTTTCTTCCTCTTTATCTTTCACATTAGTTATCTAAGCCATACTTGACCCAGGGTGGGAGATATTCAATTATCATAACCACTCACAGTGACTAACACTTTTTGCAAACCTATTAGGATCATTTATCCATCTGCACCATTCTTTATTTCCAAGATTGCATACTTAATTCCAAGAGCACTTTGAGATTAACACCCTGGCTGTTGAGTCCCTCGCTGTGTTTGTCCTCTTAAACACTAAAAAATGTTTTACCTCAATGCAACCAAAATATTTGACAAAAGTCAAAATACCAAGGGATGGATTCACAGAGATGGCCCTTCAAATGACACAAGAGTCATATAACCTTTACTTTAGAGTCATATAACAGACTGCACTTTATATCTTACATGATATCCATAAAAAGTTATATATACTGGGAGGGGAAAAGTTCCATATTTTGAAAAAAAAGTAAGAGAGGCTGAGATGCCAAGATTTTTGACATTTTGATTACCGTCTTAACCTACACATCTACATCTATATGAGACACATATGAGCATTTGGCCATACCATGAAATTCAGGCCACCCAAATTTTATTAGATTCTTATAAACTTTGGCAAGAATTTAAGACAATTTTATAATTTATAGTGTGGGGATTTAGAAGATATCTTCTTTCCATCTTAAAGAAAACTTCTATTTAGTAAAAGACATGGAAGACACGATGGCAGTTAGAACATGAGGAAACTCCACTTTTATATTCTGATAGATTGCAAAAGTATTATGAGTTTATGATTTGAACTTGCCACTGTGGGTTGAACTGTGACCACACCACCCAAGTAAGCATCATACGTGAACTAAAAGACAAGAAAATAGGACCCCACCCTGCCCGACTCCTTGGTAAATAGGTAGTAAAAATCTAGTGTAAAGATAAGGAAAAATCTCACACTTCCTTTCAAATGAGACATGTGTCATTCACAAAAAGAAAGCTATGGAATGAAAGCTTCAAGCAGGAAATACACTCACAGTGGGCAAAATTGTTTTTCTTAAAGAAGAAAGTTTGGTCTGATAAAAAACAACAGTCTATTTAAACCAAAGAATGACTGTGGCAGTATATGCTTTTGGCACATAGCTGCAAAGATCTAACAGGTGAATAAATCATTTGTTTTAATAATGGAAAAAATCAGTAAATCACATGAGGATTCAGCTGGAAGTACCATGAAATTCCATCAAAGAATTGAGAAAGGTACACTTTGCCTTATTTTACTTATGAATATAACTGGAAATAAAGATGCAACTCAAGAAACAGTATTTATGTGAATATATTAATACGCATAGAGGTATATATAATTTTTATGCCAATGTAAATTTTAAATCCATAAAATTAGTTCTCAGTTGCTGCAGATATGTTTTACATCTTTGTTATATTTCATTTACTTTTTAAAATTGCACTAAGTAATATTTTGTAATTTCAATATCCTTCAAAAGATTTAGCACTTTTGAATATAAAATTTCCTTTCTTTTTAAATCACTACAT
>RJWT010038931.1:0-12806 GCA_004365215.1 Cuniculus paca | reverse complement strand
AAGAGCTTCCCTAACGGCCCGGTCAGCCCCTCCACTCTAGGCTGATGGAGCCAAGCTGTAGACAGGGCGCAGGGAGGGGGTGTTGTGCTGCCTTCCTCAGTGCCCAGACAGGAGAAGCCCCAGCCCAAACCCTGCAAAAATACTCTAACAGAGAGAAATTGCTGGGACACAAACAGGAGCAAGGAGGCAAAATTGTTTTTTTGACCTTCTGCCCTGAAGACTATTGATTTGTTTGTCAATAGGAAACTTAGGCATCTGTTCTAAAATAGGACACAATCTTGAAACCTAAGGAAGTATGCAGTTTTCATTGAAATGTAAGGTAGAGCAAAGGAATCAGGAGAAGGGAGTTTAACCTTCCTGTACTGGAGGGCAAGAACCTGAGAGAGTCAGAGCGAGGAAAGAAGTTACCACTTTAATTATAAAGAGGTGTATTTTACCCACCCCTCTGTCAGACGCCTATTAAAGGACCCAACAGCATCTGGCTAATACCTCCTGGAAGCAAAACTTACAAAAAACAGTGGGTGGGAAACTTATTGGTGAAAAAGGAAAAAAATAAAATAAAATAAATAAAAAGCTTGTGCTCCCCTCTCACAGTTTCCAGGGAGGGGAAACTGCTGTATGGCTCATCAATGAGGTCAAGGTTTGATTGTGGTTTTTAGTTGAGATGCTATGTCCTGTGAAAGTGCAAAGTTTGAGGGAATAGCCGGATGAACTCCTGCATCTGGAAACCTTCCTGTGACCAATGCTGAGGCCAAGGTTAGCACACTTCCAGCAGCCCAGGGGCTTCCTGGTCCCCCCTCCCCACTTAGTCCTCTAGTCCCAGTGCAATGGTCATCCTGGCTTCACTCACCTTCATTAACTACTCCTCTTTATAATGCCTATAAATATGTTCTCATTTATGCCTGACATCTTCCAACCCTGCAGTTCGGCCACATGGAAGCCTGAATCCAGGTTCTTTCTTTCTCACACTGGGTAGCAGTTCACACTGTGTGAACAGTCCATAATTTGTTTACTCATTCTGCTGCTGACAGACATTTGGGTGCTTTCCAGTTTGGAGTCATTATGCAGAAAGCTGCTCTGAACGTTGTTATATATGCATATACAATATGTGGACGTAAACACTCATTTCTGCTGGACAGAAGCCCAGGAATGGAGCTGATGGATTGCGGCACAGGCAGGCATATACTTTGCTCTAACAGGTGCTGCTGAAGGGTTTTCCCTAGCGGCTGCCTCACTGTGCTTTCCCAGTTGGAGTACAGAGTTCCAGTGGCTCCACCTCCTCAATAGCACTTGGTATTGTCGTGGGGGAAAGGTGTCAAAGCATCTCCTTGTAGTGTGCATCTGACACTCCGGATGCTTAGCCCCTTGGCATTTGCTAATTGGCTATTTTGTGAAGTGATGGGAGGTGTTAGAGGACAAGCTGGGATAGCATCTCTTCCCCACTCCTCTCCACAGATCTGACCCCTACGTAGGATAGAAGATAAAGTAAATGGGGCTGAACCCCCACCCCCACCCCCACCCCAAGGCTGGCCCCTGGTTCTACCCTCAACAGGACTGAGTGTCCCTCTCTACTCTTCAGAGAATCAGATGAGCTTTCCATCATGGGCTACTCATCTTCAGTCCCTTTCTCTTCTGCAAATCACCTTCTGCTGGTTCCTTTCTCTGCTCACAAACCTGCTCACGTCTCTCTTGTCCCTCATGTGCCACACATGCTGCAGGCTCCTTTCTTCCTCTGTGGAGTGAGGAGCTCCCTGTCCATCCCTCCCCCATGCTGGGCTGCTCTCCACATCGCAGAATGGGCTTTGCTGCTACCGCTACACACAGTCTGGGCACAGGCTGCCTGTCCTCGTCAAAGCTGGCAGAGACATCTGGGGCCGCATCTCACTTCTTCTTAGAATTCTCTCTCCCTTAATGCACATCACCCATACTCTCTGGATTTCTGTTGGATGCTGCTAAACTGCTCTGCAGATTCCTTTATGCCCTCAGGTTGAGCTTTCACCCCAATTTTTAAAAAAAAATATATGTACTTTCCTCATATAAATTCACTCTTATTCCTGGACTACCATTCATATGATGCAATTGAATCTCTATTACTTACTTTCTTTCTATCTATCTATCTATCTATCTATCTATCTATCTATCTATCTATCATCTATCTGTCTTACTACAGTACTATACTATTCTGCATTATTCACCCAGATGCCCCCTTCAGTCCACAGCTGAATACAGCATCTTGGGCATCTCAAGTCTTGCAGTTTCAGCTCTGAACTCAAGATCTCCCCAGATCTGATCTTTCTCAGCTATTTTCACTTTTCACAAATTGTGCCACCAGCTGGCAAAGCCGAAAATACAGGGCAGATTCGCTTCTCTCTTTCTTGGCCCTCTATTGCTTTGTCTTTGGTTCACTGCTAATCAACTTCTAAACTGATCATCTCAACTAATGTATCTTTCTTGTCATGGGAGTTAGAGGGGAATAAACTGCCATAAAATGAAAATCAAACTAAGATATGCTGTGTGACTACATTCCTCATCCTGCTTCTTGTGAAAGCAAATTGATTTTCTTAGTGTTCCAACTCAAACAACTGGGAGAAGTTGCTTGAAATATATTATTGAAAAGAACTATAAAGGCATGCCTGAACCTGGAAAGGAGTGCTGTGATGCATTAGTTATGTCTGCCATGGAAAGCAGTGCGAGTAGATGCTTGAAATCGTTGAGATGAACTTTAAAAATATGCCTGATTCTGGGAAGGAGTGCTACGATCTACTAATTATGTCTTCCCTGGGCACTGTTATGGGCATGGGATGCCTTCTGAGCTCTTTATTTAACTATGGGTTTCTTGCTGCCAAGAATACTCTTGCTCTCTTATGTGCCTGACAAACACCTACTAAACCTTGACAATTCATCTTGATTGTCCTCTCCCTTTATAATAATTTCTTCAAATTTTCCAGTTTACATCAATCTCTAGACTTCCTGGCCCTTCACAATGTTTCTTATGAAAATTTTATATTTTTCCCCTTATCATCATGTACTATAGTAACTGCCTCAGGTGGGTAAATCTCACCCTAAGAATTCACATGGAAATTCTTTATATACACAAGCCCAGCAGGGCTCTTGTAAATTCTCAGGGCATGACCCACAGGACAGGATGATAGAGGAACACACTCACCAAGCAGCTGGTTGGCAGAAGAGGTGGTGAGGTTGAACTGCTGCTCCAGGTACTTCCCCAGAAAGGCAGCAAAGCCAGCTACCACTGCAATCTCCATGCAGGCAGCCAGGATGATGCAGGTGAACACGGGGTTGGAGAGCAAGTGCTTGGTGACCTTCGGGATCACTGCAAGGAGGGAAAAGTAGCAGAAGGTCAAGGGTCAAGGTCATACATACTGAGCCTCCATCCTAAGGTCTCCAGCTCCTCTTTCTGAGCCACTCTTGCCCATCTCTGTAAGCAGCATCAGAAGACACCTGGTTGCAAAGGTCAAAAACCTACACAGTACAGATTGTCCATAATTATAAAAATCATGGCTTCAGCATACACTGGGATTCTGCCAATTACTGTATCTGCTTCTAAAGTAGGAGACTACCAGGCCTTTTCTTCCAGATCACTAGGAACATTAAAACATTTTTAAAACAATCATAAGATGTTCCCCACCACCAACAACAGAAAAGAAATTTAGAGTCCGCTTCTTGAAAGAGAAACTAACATATATAAATCAAACATACATCAACATATTTATGTCATTATGCCTACTACTAAATGTGTAAGATTACACAGTACATGTGTATCAAGAAAATATATTTCTTAAGTTTCAAGAAAGAAATGAAACTTGAGTCCTCTCTAAAATAGACACAAACCAAAGCCAACCTCTCCTCACTGCATCCCTGGAAAGATGTCCCCACCAGCCTTCACTTGGGGACCACAGATGATGCAACTGGGGTCTTAGTCAGCATTATTGATACAGTCATTCCCTAAGCAGTCCAGTGAAACCAGTGCAAATCATTTTCCTGCTCCAAACCCCACAGGGGCTGAAATCTGCCCTGTTTGTCCCGTCTCCTTATCTGCCCTCGGTGACCTGATCATGCTCCCAACTGTACCTCTTTCTTCTGCCCAGCCCTGCTGGTTTCTGCTGTTTCTCCCTCACCTGTACTCAGATCCTCCCCACCCAGGTCTTGTGTTTAGGGCTCTTGTTTACCACACTGCCCTTCCCACATCTCCTCCTCATCCCCCAGTGCAGCCTCAAAGAAGCCCCAGGTCCAGGGCTCTGGGGAGAGGTGGTGGGAAAGGACTCAGTGGCTGTAAATACCAACAGAGCCAGAGAACAAGTGTTGTTGATCTCTCACATTTCATTCTTATTTTATTGGACTCCATTTTCCTTAAAGCTTGTGGTTTCTTAAGCCACTAACACTTCCTGTTACACTGGTGCTTTTATAAATGAGATTTTTAAAAAAATCCTTTGAAAACAAGCACATGAATTGGATATTTCCATGGTTAGAATCCTTGGCACAGTCTTCAGCCTCTCCATGATGGTGTATGATATGTCCAGGCAGGGCAAAGAGCGCTCTGATTGTATGAGGACAACCTTCTCACACCTACATTTATGCCTTTATTTTAAGGTGGGAGTCGCTCCTCTGTATTTATAGGACATTGGTTCTAGGACCCCTCTCCCCTTGGGTACCCAAATCAATGCATGCTGAAGTTCCTAATATAAAACACTATTGTATTTACAGATAACTTATGCGTATTCTCCTGTGTGCTTTAAACCATCTCTAGATTACTTACACTGTAGACTATAATGTAAATGCTACATAAATAGTAGTAGCTATATTATATTGTTAGGGGAATGATAAAGAGAAACTCTGTACACGTTCAATATAGATGCAATTGTATACCAGATATTTTCAATCTGCAGCTGGTTGGACCTGTAGATGCTGGCTCCTATGCATACAGAGGGCTGACTGTATTTATGAAAAAGCTGAAAGGTTGCTAATATGTCATATGTTATGGCCCACGATCATTCTAGGTTACACACAAGCAGATTTAAAGTCTTATGTAAACAATAAATCATAGTACAGGTAGTACGTAAGTAAAAGTTGTAAAGGTAGTGAACCAGTGACTAAAGTTAAGGTAACTCTGTTCCCCTAAACTCATGATACTGAAAAATACTGGGCATGCAGTACACTTGTTTCCACCTATGTAAGTAGAAGACATAAGATCTAGCCTTTCAGGTACTGTACCGAGTCTTAGAAAAACTACCTGTTCCAAATAAACAGGTGGGTAGACAGTCGAACTCTGTATTCTAAAGTGATGAATTAGCCAGCTGTCCTAAAGAAGAGAGCTCATTACCTGGGCTAAATCGCATCTCCTAGGAGATGGAACCTCTAAATGGCTCAACTAATTAGAATAAAATAATAATAGAAGATACATAAGTTTTTAATAATGTTAACAGACAAGCTCAATAAATCACAATGACAGAACAATGGACTGGGAACTGGCAGATACACAAAACTTAAAATCTATCATCTCTGGGAAAGATACCAAGTTTTAAAATGAAAATCTCAATAAAGCATAGGGAGGTAAGGATTCTTTGACATAAGGAAAGGAATTCAGCCATGGAAATGGGCTAAGCAGGGTGACCAGATGCTCAGAACATGGGCTGAACTGGCTCTCACATCCCAACTGAGCAGCAGCCAGACCACCGGAGGAGTGGCCTCGGCTGTCCTGGGGTGGCTGCTTGGGAAGGAAAGGCTGGCGGTAAATAAAGGCACAAATAAAAATGAAGCCCAAACTAAAAAAGGATTCAGATAAGAATAAAGATGGTAAATAAACAACTTTAAATCCCTGGTATGCATACGTTTATAACTGCATTTTTTTTTTTTTTTTGGTACTGGGGATTGAACTCATGACCTTGTGCTTGCCAGGCAGGTGCTTGTGCCACTGAGCTAAATCCCCAGCCCTATAACTGGATTTATTTTAAGCAGACTGGTCTTTATGTATGTTTTGTCTTTTACAGGGTATTAAACATTTATGACAATCCAGCTTTTTAGAAATATCATTTCAAACAAATGCCCAGAAGTGTTTACCTTTAAAAATCTGTTTGAATGTTAAAACTTTTCATTGTTAAAACTGTATTATTTTTAAGCATTACACAAATATTTAGAGGAATGTTGACTGTGTAGTGTTTAAAAATATGCACTGTTTAACAAATATAGGAAATGAATACACTGGGTGTCAACAGAGGGCAATGAAGTCTATATACAAAAACTCCTTGGATGCGATGACTGCCACTACAAACCTCTGTTGATGAATGAGTGAAGGCCAGTTTGCTGTAATGTGTGGCACACTGCGATTGTATAATGCACTTGTGACAAAGGACTGGTTTCTCATACCAGCAGTGTCAACATCCTAGAGGGAGCAGTTTGAATGTCATTGGGCGATCACAGTACATCCTTGACGTAAATGAACCTGAAAGTCCTATCTGCGTGTGTGCTTCAGTAGATAACTAACACAGAACTCCATCACTGTACTCTTTGGGGATTAATATAGCTAGACTCTGGAAGCACTGCCAGTGATGCAGGGCAGTAAAGGACATTCCAGGAGAGTGATCCTCCAGCATCTTTTCACTGTAGGCCCATCTTGTTTGTTAGGGTACAGTCTCTGTAGACTCTGGAGAACCAAGCACCCCAGCCACCATACTCAGTCACATGTTAGGTTGCTGTAGAAGATGCTGCAACTGAAAATGTTAGTCTCAGGCTCAGAAATAATTGAATTGAATCACTGTATCTCTTTAGGCCCCCAGTATCTACTTGACCTTGATCGAGTTGTCGTTTGGGGATGGAAAAGATCTTTGTTCAACAAAGGCAACTCCAGTTAATGGAATATTTTTATACCTCAGCAAGCTTTTTAATTATTCCAAAGATAATTCTTTGTCTGTAGGAGGGATTCCTTGTCAAGAAGACAGGAGTCTGCCTGCTTTTGTCTTAATAGCTAATGACTAATTTCTCCTTGAATTAGATGTGAAAATCATTAAGTTTGAGAAGCATTGCACTGAAGGCCCAGGGAAGTCTCAATGCTTTTACTTGCAAGATTTTTTTTTTTTAAAGTGAAGCCAGTTGGCTTCTAGAAATGATGGGTTCTTATGTCCTGTATTTCCTAATGCTTTTTTTCTTTGGACTGATAGCATTCTCAAAAGATGACTCCTTAAAGTTCATCATACTGGTATCTTCCAAAACCCCACTCTGAGAAGGACTCTGAAATTAGATTGATCCCAGGGATATTCCAGTGTTTCTAGATTTTTCATTCAAATGTACAGTAATATCCATAGAATTCTAAGGAGGGAGCAGTCCACAGGTGGCCCAGACAAACTGATGAACTGAGGTCATCCCAAAAATCGAACAGGTACAGCTGCTTACCTCTCACTTCCTGATTCACCCCAGACAGAGGGGGATGGGAGGAGAGGCTGTCTTGAATTACGCAATCCCACCCACTGGGGAAATCTTTTCCACTCTCATAGGAGCCTTGTGCTATCACCAGCAGGATGGCATACAGTGGGGCGCAATCTCTAGGGAAAGCAAGGTTTCTACTGCAAGTCTTTGGAAGGCTTTCGAGCAAGATCAAGACTTCTTGTAAACTTACGGGGTCTTTAGGAGCGAGAAGGGCAGATCTAGGGACCCCAAAGGACTAATGCTGATGGAGCATCTCACAGGTGCCAAATACCATCAAACTGCTTATGTGCCTACTTACCAATGCATCAATGCACTGACTCCCCACAAACCTTTGATCTTGGAACCACTTAAACCTCCCGTTTACAGATAAGGAAACTGAGGCAAAAAGTGGTTCCCACAGTGAGAGCAGCACAGCAGAAAGTCCAGCTATGGCACTTGGTACCACAGCACATGATCTGATCCTGATAAGGTGTGCTGCTGCTCTTGGTTTGAAAGATTAAGCAAGCATACAGGCTACTCCTAACTGAAAGTGCAGCTTAATTCTTAGAAATAACAACAACAGCAACAGCAACAACCACCCAACTTGGAATGGGAAAAGTGACCAGATGTAGCATGCATCTGGGGCTCTATGTTTTTTGAAAGAAGAGAGATGCCTTGTCTGGGTCCTCCTGACTACCTTGGGAAGGAGCCACTTGAGAGCAAGGACAAAACCACTCTGTCATTTGACACGGGCACCACTTCCTACAGAGCAGATGGTAATAAATGCAAGGTGGATTAAATACTCCAGTAAATGAACAAATCCCAAGATTTTAAAGGGAACCCTTTACAGTCTCTCACGAAGTATTAACTATGAAAACAGAGATAAACTCATGCTCAAACTATTAGTGAAACCCCACAGGTTTTGAAATGATTCCTTGCCCATGGGGCCAGAATGTGCACCTCTTCTTTACGCTGCTGATCCTGGAGGCATCAAGAGATAATTCCTTGGGCAGGGGTCGGGGAAAGTTCAAGAAGAAGAGGAGGCCCACAGTGTCCAGAAGTCTTACAGGAGCGAGTGCCTGAGACACACTGGCCCCAATCCAGGCAGCCTCTGGCTCTAGCCTCAGGCCACTGTGACCTCATCACACTGGCTGATCCTGCCCCTAGTCTGTCCCAGGCTGTCGAGGAAACATCCTGGCACCTACTTGCGCATTTACAAGAAATGGCTACTAGGTGTCCTTTTGGCCTGTCATTAGAAGATGGCAGGCAGAGAGTGATGCTTCCAGTGTACAGAGAAGGCTGTGGTTTAAATGAACATACAAGAACTGACCAGTACTGGTGATAAGCATTTGGAATGAAACTTGAGTATGAGCTGGTGGGGACTGGCAAGGACAACACAGAGCCCATAGATTCCACTGGTTCTTGTGAGATCACCAATTTTTCATAACCCCACCAAAGAGGCCCAAGAGAGTAAGAGAAATGTGCCCTTCCACCTGTACGAGCCACTTTAAAGCAAGAATGGAGCATCTGTAGAGGCATGACTGGCATCTTGCAAGTTGCAGCGCCAAACTTGTGTCACTTCCCTCCCTCTGAGTGAGAAGGACCGGTTCACCCCAAGATGGCAGAGATGAAGAAAAGAAGTCTGGGAGGCAGTGTCACCTTCTTCAGATCCAAGTATTGATTGTATCTATCCATGTCAGAGGCAGGAGCAATGAAGTGACTGAGGAATATGATCTGTGACTGCTTCGTCAGTCGCTTAGGATGCTCTCTGGAGAACACGCCTCACCTCGGTGGCACTGGCTGCATCTGGCACTCATGAAAACAAATACTCTGCCCATGTGAGAATTCACTTCTGGAAACTTCAGAAAGAAACATAACAGTGTTCAGAAAAGAAAAGGTGAAGTAAAGTTCTCTATTTGATGTAAATGTCTATTGCGACACCTAGGGTTTCTAGGATTATTTCCCAAAGCATGTCCTAAGGTCGCTGTGAATTGCCAAGAGGGTCCCAGGGTCCAAAGCGCCCCAGTTTACCTGTGAGTGGGTGCCCCCAGCATGTCAGCTTGTGTAAGTACAACTGTGGGGGAATCACTGACATTTAGCCCTGGTGGGGACCCCACACACACCACCTTGCTTCTGGTTATTTCCTTTGCTTGATTGCTCATTCATTCATTCACCAAACACTCCAGGAATACCAACAGAGTGCCTGGCATGTGCTTGGTGCCCTCTTGTGCGTTTATCTCAGTGTTTTTTGTTGAAGAGCCATTTCCCACAGACAGTTGCCCAGTGCTGGTGCCCAGCAGCCCTTCCATCAGAACTCATGAGTAGAACCAGGATACTGACCAGCTGTCTCTGGGAACCTACAACATAATCCCTATCCTGGCCCAGGACTCCAAGTGGTTGGGAGCCCCGACAGTCACCTTCACTGCAAAATCAACATGGATGATTTTCCACATGAGGGGAGAGCAGTTCTGAAGACAAATTGTGCAATAAAAAGCACTCCCGTTTGGCCTGTGGAACAAGAACTCTCCCCACATTGGGCTCCTCATGGTAACATTCAACTGGAAAGCACAGGCTCCTAATAAAGAAAAAACAAGGTAAAGCTGGCTGCTGACTGGTAAGGGAAAAAAGAGGCCTGGCAGAGACATGGAAGTCAGGGGCGTGACTCAGGTCCCGCCATGATGATGTATATGCACCCTGCCGGGAAGTCAAACACCTGTCAGACGACAGCAAGTGACACAACCAAGATCAACATCACTGGGACAAGTGGGCCTCAGCAACTGGTCCAGCAGGTCCTCAGCAATCCAGCAGCCAGGACTGGGGGAGCTGACCCTGCCAGACATGGCATTTGGGGGAGCGGCAGGGAGCTTTAAGGAAAGCAGAAAACTACATTGGGCTTGGAGATGCATGTGCTCGGTGCCCTCTCTGTTTATCTCAGTGGTTATCTCACGCATGTTTATTCCCCACTTAGTAAACAGTGAGAATTTGGTGCCTGGTTTGCACCAGGATCTGAGCAAAAGCAGATCAAGTCCCTGCCCTCAGAGCCTATGGAGGAAGTTAATAATTACATGCCCAGAAATGCCTCTGTCAGCAGGGCAGAAACAACTATCATACATGATAGGGAGCTGACTCCTGAGGATGAGCAGAATTTAACACAAGGGAAGCAAGAGCAGAGTCCTAGGAGGAGGGGGAATGAGGGCTGGAAGGAGGCTGGGGAGGCTGGTGTGGAGGAAGCAAGGTCAGAAGCCACATAAGAAGTAGCTGGGGCCCTGGAAGGGCTTTGCCTCTAAACCCTTTTACCCCAGCAGCAGAGAGCAACACAGTCAGAGTGGAGGGGCTGCGGCAGCCTGCGGCACAGGAGAGAGCGGGCTGCAGAGGGATTCAGGTGATGAATTCAGTTGAGCTCAGGATGGGTACATGGTGTAGCATGGTGCAGCCCAGGCAGATTTCAATGCCGGTAAAAGTGAGGCTCCCTGGGGCTGGGGGTGCTGCATTCCAGAAGCAAATGGAGCAGAAAGCAATCAGACACAGTAAGGCCTTTTGTTTTGTGGGCCCCAGGCTGATTCTCTTTCCTCAGTCCTTTCATTAACAGTGTGGTAGATCTTGTGGGAAATGGCAGAAAGAGCACTGGATTTGGAGTCTGAAGACCTGGGTCCAGTCCCAGCTGCAGGAAGCAAGGAACCACTCCCCGTGCCCAGCTCCAGTGTCCTGCTCGGTGGCACAGAGACCAGCAATGACACCCACCCCACGAGCTGTAGGAGGGGGCAGAGTGGGAGGGCGAGTGTGTATTCTAGAAATCATAAAGCATCTCCCAGACTCGGGTGGTACCTTTCAAGACTCAGCCTGAGGGCCTGGCCTGCTCAGCTGTCCCCTGGCTCTGTTACCTTTGCTGGGACAGGAAGGACAGGTGGATGAAGGGCTCAGGGAAAGAGTGCTCAGCTTCCCACTGCCCTGTCCCTTGGTGATCAAAGACAGCTCTTGCCTTGTGGGTTTTAAACCTCCGGTGCTCTTGTGTTCATCCCAGCTAGAAAACTCACTGGAAGGTCAGCGTGTGCCAGTGCTGGCAGGGAGTTAGTTCTTCCCCACCTTTTAGCTATAGCCTTGTTTGAAGACCCACTGTTTTAGAGTACATCTGTACCCTTGCAACCAGCAGCCAGAGTTTTTAAGTATTCTGCTGGAAAATCAGAACCTGGTGGTGCTACCTGTGCTTAGGAGAAACTCCACTGCCAAAAGAGGGAGCACGAGGTTATGGCTGAAAATACAGTCACTGAACCTCTGCCAGGGTTCAAATGTTTTTCCATCTCTAAGTCTCAATTTCCTTACCTGTTAAATGGTACCAATGCCTTGTAGGGCTAAGGGGATTCAATGAGATAACGTGCAGAAGACAAATATCAATGCCTATTGTGTGAGCACGCCTGAAAGTGTTCGTTACTTAATTCATTCTACTGCTGTCACCGGACATTGTGCTGCACCCCAGAAATGAAGAGATGAACGAGAACTTCACCCTTGGGGAACCTCCAGTCTTCAGACAGATGCTGAGAAGCAGACAGACCACACTGTACTGCAGTAACAGGGGCTTTACAGGGGCCAAGTGAACAACAGAGTAATACAGCTAATCTTATATGGGGACACAGGGACATGTACACAGAGGGGTTGCAAAGGGGGCTTCCTGGGAAGGAGTGGACAGAGGCAAGCCCACAAAGGGCCCAGTGAGGAAGGGGATCCCAGAAAGAAATGACAGCAGAGTGGAGCACTCCTAACATGTTCCGAGGACTACAGGGAGCTTGAGGGTGCAGGGACAGGTACACACTGCAGAGGGAGCCCAGGTTCTGTCCATCCAGTTTCCCAGGGCAAGTGACACCAGGGATGACTTACAATGAAATGTAAAATTGTGGGCATGAGACTTAGCAGACAAGATAATGAAAATATTGTATATTTGTCTATCATTCTCCCTAATCATTCTGCAAACCTCAAGTAGCTCCGAGATTCAGGAGAGCATGGAAGTCCCGGCCAAGATACGACTTATCTGCAGGTCAGGTAGGGACAGGACAGTGCTAGACAAAGAAGACAGGGACAAGGATGAACTGGACCCTCCAGAGCCAAGTTATTCATTATTTGAACAGCAAGATCAGGAGAAGGAGCCTCAGCTAGAGCTTAAAAGAAGTTACATGGCTGAGACGCAAAGCTGCATCTTGATTGGCAGGCTCCTGCTGAGGGGAGATGCTGGAGTTTAATAAGCCCAGACACTTGTTTGTCTGTTGCCTGCTTTGTAAAATGCCTATGTGACAGTCGCTATAAGCTGGGGACTCCCTGGCTGCTCTGGAACAAGGCTCTACTAAGGGCTGCAAACTCAACTGATGGCTGACCCAACTTGAAACAGACCTTCGAGCCTA
>RJWT010038930.1:0-12766 GCA_004365215.1 Cuniculus paca | reverse complement strand
TCTCCTTATTTTACTTCCTTGGGTTTATGTGTTTGGCATCAGACTTTTTATACCCATGTGAAATGTCTCCTGGGACCAAAGGATATTACAGCATGCAAATGAAACCAGGTCTCAGAAACGTCCCCAGAGCATTGTGTCTTTACTGTCACCTTCCCGACACCTTCCTCCTACTATGGCCTTTTGGTGGCTGCAGGTCCTCCAGTGATGGTGTCTGTGTCATGAGTTCTGACTCTGTTTTTCTTTTTATTTGTCTCTAGCTTCATTGAGCAACCTCACCCAGTCAAGACTTGCGTTGTCTACTGTCCAGCTGTATCCTGCCCAGGGGTAGGCATGAGCCAGAAGTACTCTTCTTCAGTTCAGAACTACTATGTTCAAGCATACGGTGGGAGAGGGAGCAGCTCCCCATTCTGATATTCCTCTGCACAGAGAACCAAGCTGAGCTTGCTGCCTCTGGAGGGTCTGAAGTCAGGGAGCTTAGGGAACAATTTCTCTTTTTGATCGCTTCCAGCTAGAACAGGTATTTTTAGGAAGTTGGAATCCCTGCTCTGTGTTGCAGTAGAACACTGTTGCCAGAGGAAGAATGTTCTAGATGACCTTTTTGTGCCAACTTCCCACATACTCCAGCTCTTTAGGTTAAGATGAATAACACAGGAAAATAAGAAGAGGCATGATACTGGCAGTAAAAGCAGAAAGGATTTGAGCCTGCCCAAATCCATCAGCCTAACTCTTTTCTATACAGGCATCAAAGTGAAATTGATGTTGATTAGGGCTCAGAGAGGTTATAGAAACCAGCGACCATGGAAACTACAGTTGAAGAGTACCAACAAGTTACTTGAAGGTCAAAGTTATATGTAGGAAGCCGGGCATGGTGGCACACGCCTGTGATCGCAGCACTCAGGAGGCTCAGGCAGGAGGATCGTTGCAAGTTAGAGACCAGCTTGGGTCACAGAGTGAGCTCAAGACCAGCCTGAACTGCAAAATAAGACCCTGTCTCAAAAATCCAAAAAAAAAACAAAAAGTTTTATGTAGGAGCCTCTGAATGGCAGGCTTGATTTCCTTGCCAGCCATTCTACCTTCTCTGGCTTGGTTCCAGTCTTGTCTTTCCAGCAAGGACATGGAGCTGTCCAGGTGTTCTTTGCCAAGGTGATGCTTGAGAAACTGGCATCTTTGGAGCTCTTCAAACCAGGTGACTTTGGAGCTCTTCATACCAAAAAGGTAGTATGTAGCCTCAGAGCTTGCAGACTGTTGACAAAGAAGGTGAGAATGAAAACGTGAGAAACCCTGTGCTGAAGCCAAAAGGTTTGAGTTCTGGACAGTGCCATATCTAGAGATGACAAACCAGCAGACGACACAGCTCCAGTTACCTCATTGCCATTGTGACAACTGACTATTCTTTTTTCTTCTTTTAGACAAAAATTACCCCACACTAAAAAGGAAAAGAAATAATCAAATCAGGCCCCCAGCAGAGGCAAATCATCTCTCAGAGGCCTCCAGTAATAGAACCTTTTCTGGTCAAAAATGATATGCGCTGGCATCATCTGCCCCGGGAAGATCAAGGAGGGTGACCACTCGATATAGCAGTACAAGACTGCAGTGGGTAAGACACAAGCAGACAATGTGGGAGTCCGTTGGTGGTGGTCTTTCCACAGTGGCTGGGTTAGCAGGTTTGGATTCTGGGTCTCCCTCTGCACTTGCCTGACCTGTGCCAATCAGAGATTGTTGAAGAATCCTGGGATGAATGCGTGGCGATGTCAGTGGACTCTATAGGAAGCAAGCTGTTCTTACTATCAGCAGTAACAGAAGAGGCCTTTTAATGCTATGATCTCACATTTGCACAGTGCTCAGTGTCTCAGTAAACAGTGCTGTGAGCAACCATGTCCAAAAGCATTTATTTTTAAACAGATGAAGAAACTAATACACAAGAAGGTAAGTGACCATCTCAAGATTACTAGGTGATAAATACCAGAGCCAAGACTAAAACATGCCAGATATTCTATGTCCCATTTTCATTCTATGGTAACTATCTCCACAACTTTTCATGCCCAAAAGGAACAGCTTTTCCCTAAAGTTCTAGTCACTTGCCAACCAACAGAGAGATTCTTGATAAAGATTTCGACCTAAAGTGTTGCCATAGTTTTATAGTAACTGACTCATTTTCCATCCTTTGAAAAAAATCAGGAGTAAAATAACAGTATATTCTGAACCCTTCAACTGGGATAACTGAGAAAAGTTTAGTTCAACATTTCTATGGGCTACAGAATATGGGAAGCCTAAAGAGTTTACCAGAGAGCATTTTCAAACTTCTGGCTAATGAGTCCTGCTATGCAGATGTCCTTTATTTCCTAGACTTTTCCAATGCATGAAAACTGTTGTGATGTCAGAATGGGGCTCATGAACCCTAGGACTGAGATCTTCTGGTAGGACTGTGATTGCAGGAGGTCCAGGACGTCTGTAGGTAGACTTGACTACACAGGAGGTCTGGGGTAGGCAAGGCATCTGTGAAGTGCCTAAGACCCCAGGAGAAGGCCCAGCTGGGCAATACCCAAAAGGAGAGGCTTCATAATAGGACTTCAATAAATAGAAACAGAATCTAAGTTACTAAGAATTAGGCAAAAATTAAGGCAAGATCCCAGGAAGAGAATGGAGACAACCTCAGTTACTGGAATTAAGGTACTAGCAAAGAGCTTGATCAAAAGTAACAAGTCAAGAACTCTATGCATGAAACCAGAGAGGATATTAGGCCAACAAAAAGGTGACTGATGATGCACTAGTAAAATACTGGCTCCAGGTCACAGGTGTGAATACCCTCAGGTATTGGACTGGGACACAGCTGGACTACTTGTTGATAGGAGAGGTCTCAGTTAAAGAAAGGAGAAGTTCAACTGACTTTTGAACCTAAGATCTTTGCCTCAACTTCACATTTCTTAAAAACTTCCCTATCTTTATTCATATTCAGGTGCAGGCATGTAAACACACACAAGCATGTTATTTAAAAGACCTGATGACATTTCCTGGAACCATAGTCAATAGGAAAATAATCTGCTTATTCTTCAAGTCTTGCTGATTTCCTTCTTCGGGTGTCTTACGCTTTTCCTCCAGAGGTCCCTGTTCTAACATGTTCTAATCCAGCTCCAGGCTGGTGTCACAATGGCAATCACCAGGAGAATGCAGGCAGGTAGCATGTAGGAATAAAGCAATCCATGCCAGATGATTGGGAGTTGTAAAAACTGTGATAAACTCCAGAACATATCTCTATAACAGTGACACCCTGCTCCAACCAGCCAACCAACTGTTGTTAAAACTTCTACTTAGGAGTGGGGAACAAAGCAGAAAGAAAAGGAAAGAGGGAGAGGAGGACAGAGGGACAGAGGAAAAAAAAGAAAAAAGGTAGGAAATTTAAAATTCATGTAACACTCCAAGTCAAACAAGAGTTGGCTTGGGGCAAGATTGTCCCACAGCCCAACAAACTGCAATCTTTGCTTCAGCTTTTCCTTTCCCCTTGAAATTAGATTTGGGTGCTTGGTCTAGCTTGATCAGAAAATATATGATAGAGGGAAAAGAAGTCCCACAATAGATCCATAGGGACCGCTGAAACCTAAGAAAAAGACCAACGAAGGGGAGCCAGGTAAAAAAAAAAAAATCTGGTCTTCTTTGGTCTCTGTTAGTTTTTTATTGCTATCATAAGAAGTTACCAGAAATTCAGCAGCTTAAAACTACACAAACGTATTATTTTATAGCTGTGTAGATCAAAAGACTGACTTGGAACTTACTGGGCTACTATACCAGTGGGGCTGGGTTTCCTCCTAGAGGTTCTAGGGAGGGATTCATGTCCTTGTTCATTCAGGTTGTTGGCAAAATCCAGTCCCTGAGGTGGTAGTAATGCGATCTTCTTTCCTTGCTGGCTTCAGCCTACCCCATTCTGAGCTTCTCACCTGTATTTCTTGGCTCACTGCATCCTTCTCCCTCCATCTTTAATGTCAGCAATCATGGTTCAGGTCCTTCTCATACTTTCAATTTATCTTGCTTCTCCAAGCATCACATCTCTCTGGTTCCCTCATTCACCTCCAAAATCCCCTTTAAAGAGCCCACCTGGATAACCTAGCATAATCTACCTTTTAAGGTTGGTAAATTTGATTCCATCTGCAAGACTCCTTTTATCATGTAAGGTAACATCTTCACAGGTCCCAGGGATCAGGGTGTGAGTAGCTTTGGGTGACCACCACAAAGACTGCTACCATAGGCCTTAAACCAACTACCCCAGAAAAAAAATATATAAACTCAGAATCCTGCCTCCAAGTACCTTTGGAACTTCATTTTTTTCTCATGCCTTAGCTTTCTGAGTCTTCCTAACTCTGCCCTTCTTCTACAATGTCGGTGGTCCCATGGCTCTACCGCTGGATTTATCTTCACAATACACTCTCCCCTTGGGTTGGAGCGCTTAGCTCCAGCTTCTTGCCCTGGATTATATTTCAAATAACCTCAGAGACACTCCCAAGCCAGCTTCCATCCTTCATTCCCTTTGGAACTGTTTGTTCATATATGTTTCACCTACTAGACTATATATTGTTTGTTAGTGTTCATTGCGTTGCACTGGTTTTCAACCATAATTGCACATTAGAGTCACTAAAGGACTTTTGAAAATCTTTTTTTTTATGTAACTGTAGATTCACATGTAGTCACAAGGAAAATTATAGCAGATCCTCCCAAACCCTTCACCGAGTGATTTCTAGTGTTAATATCTTAGGTTACCATTGAACAATAGCACAATCAGGAAACTGATATTGACACAGACCTCTAATCTCTTTCAACTTGAGAACTGTAAAACAGTGCACAGACTTCAACCCAGGCCAACCAAATCTCTGTGCCTGGAGCCCACGTGTCAGAATTTTTTTAAAGCTCTTCACAGGCTTATTGAGTACATAAAATCAATATTCAGCAGTGTGAAAACTAATTCCAATGGAAAAGTCCTAATGTAGAATTAAGTGTAGCCATGCACTAGTTTTGAATTAAGGAAGAAAAACTGAATTATATCCTTGTTCCTTAACTATATCCTTATAGTTTTAAGAAATAATTAACTTAAATATTGTAGAATAGGATTTTTCTAAATCACATAAGTCACGACTTCAAGGTTAATCCTTCAGTCTGAGACTAGATAAGAAACCTCTGCTCAAGGGAAAAAATTATAAAATAATGGTTTAATCTGGGAGAAACTGAGAGTAGAAAGTGTAATTTACATCAAAAATTCAGTTTTCATTAATGGGGAGATAAACAGTGATCTCATAGATTTAGATAACATAGCTTTGTAGAGCAGAGACCACATTCTGTTTTTCTTTGTAAGTCCAGTACCTAACAATGGCACGTAGATAATAGTTGCTCCATAAATATGTATTGGATGCATGAGTAAAAGAATTATGCTAGGAGCTGGAAATGTAGTAAAGGCAGTGTGAAGCTTACACCTTCTCTGGCCTTGGCACTACAATATTATCTGAAATCAAATCAGTAGTCCCATATGAATGTGACCAGTACAAAAAAAAGAAAAATCAAATGTTTTCTTAATACATTTTTTTGCATTCCAGTAATTCTTGATACATTAAGAACTTTTCATTTTTTTAAGAAACTCAGATAATTCATGTAGACTAAAGACTAAGAGAGGCAAAGAAGAAAGCAAGACTGAGCAATCTGTCTTCAGAGGATCCTTTCCAGATACATGCATCAGAGAGCAACATGAAATCTCCTGTCTTTCTACAGAAGTATGGCAAGACATCTGTCCCTCATCTGAGTGCCTCCAACTGATTCCAGTGCCTTCCCAGAGGAGGGAATGGCCAGTGTGCACAGCACCTCAAGTGCCAGTCCTCACCCCTACACCTCAACCAGGGCTGCAGAGCGTTAGCCAGAATAAAGGGTGTCCACATTCACCACTGAGCCTGCAATCCTCTTCTGAAGGCAAAGGGCACAGGGAGTTCCCCAGGACATTTGCAATCCAGGAGGTTACTGGGCTAACATTTCCTATCCTGGACCAAGACCACTGGCCACCCAGTCTCATTTAGTGGCTTTCTGCTGATTCACAGCATCAGACTAGCAGGTCTTGCTGCCACTGCTTTACAGCTTGAGGTTTTCCATGAGGCAGGCTGGTTCCAAATCCTGTCTCCACTCCTGAGTCACCTTGTGATCATCAGGAAACTACTGTACTTGCTCTCAAGAGTCCCGACACCCAATGGAGTTGATAGCATGTATCTCACAGGGTTGTTGGAGGAGAAACTTGATATAACATAGGTCAAGTGCACAGCAGCAGGCCAGGTCCATAGTTGGGACTTGGGGATATTAGTTGCTGACTCTCTTCCCACTTTCCCCTAAACTTTTCCAACACATGAAGAAAAGTTGCCCAGGAATGATACTATTCATTTCTATATAATTCCAAATGTATTTTCTCCAACAAACTCTATGGAAGTAGAGTAGTCAGATCATTACAGAATGCAATTCCTAATACGTTTGTGGTCCTCCAAAAGATTTCCATCCATTACATGTTTGCTATTAATAGGAAATCGACTTCCTCCAGTGCCCTCTCCATGTTCACTCTGAACTCCAGCAGATATTTTTAAATATTAACAGCCCTTTATTGAACATTTACTACATGACATCAGGGATAGAAATCATAAGCCTCACTCTACAGATGATGTAATAGAGGCAGAGACATCAGGAAGCAACCGAGAACACACATCTAGTAAGCAGCTATAAATTGTGTTGGTGCTGAATGTGGGTGTTGCAGGTGTTGAAAGGCCAAAAAAAAAAATGCTAAAGAATCCTACTAAGACTGATAGTTTTAGCAAATGAAAATGCAGGCCACCTCCATCACCTGAAGAATACATAAAGAAAATGTAGCATGTATACACAATGGGATATTGTTCACTCATTTAAAAAAGAATGAAATCCTACCATTTGCAACAACATGATTTAGCCTAGAGGACATTATGGTAACTGAAATAAGTCAGGCCCAGAAGGGCAAATGTCTCACGTTCTTACTCATATGACCCAAAGAAGCTGTTCTCATAGAAAGACTAGAATATTGGTTACTGGATGGAAAGGAGGAATGTAGGGGTGGACAGAGGACAGTTAATGGGGTACAAGGGTACAACTGGGTAGGAATTTCTAATGTTCTGTAGCACAGTAGGACAACTATGATTGACATTAATTGTGTATTTCAAAATAACTAGCAGAAAGATTTTTAATGTTTCCAACAAAAAGAAACAATAAATGTTTGAGGCCATGGACATACTAATTACCTGATCTGATCATTACAGATATACACCCACACTGAAATATTACTCTATACCCCAGAAATATGTACAATTATTGTGTCAAGTCAATAAATAAAAAGAAGTTAAATGTGAATTTCACATAAGCAATGAATAATGTTTAGTGTAAGTGTGCCCAAATAATGCATAAAAGATACTCAGACTAAAAAAAAGTTGTGGGTTACTTGACATTCAAATGTAATTCTGTGTCATACATTGGATTTAGCAACCTCACAAACATAAAATGGATCTAGACATTGGAATCTCTAACACTGGGGCTCGAATCCAGTGGGGGGAGAGGGGTCCTACAAGGCATGAGAAGAGGAGCTACTTTGGTGGGGGGGTTACCCTTCTCCTGTCCCTGAGACCCTGCCCCGGATCTTATAAGAGTAAAGGTGAACTACAAGTGCTCAGTCCCTGCAGGTAAACCAAGGATAAACTCGGGGGGGATCTGAGAAGGAGGGAGGGATGGGAACCATCAACTGTCTCGGCATCTTGAGGACAGGAAATCTGTGTACAAAAGTGGTTGCTTCAATTACCACTTCTCTACATGGGCATTTAATAGCCCCATCTGAGAAAATCTAAGGTCAATGATCGTACTGTTTCTGTGACATTATGATCCTACTTCCAGCTACTGTCTATCAAAGAAATTTGGAAATTAAATCCATTTAGATTCGGAGAACTAGCAATTTTGTGGTGCCACAGACACTGGGGACGGACAGAGGCCACACAGAAGCTCACAAGAAGGTGACAATGGGAGACAGCTGGCACTCTCAGTTTAGGATGATCTGAGGTCAGCTTAGTAACAGGACCATTTACAAAGGCATAGGAGAGTGTCCGGAGGGTGTAAGGGAGAAACCGGTTCCACGTGGCCTCCGAAACCAGCTCAAGGCCTTGAGGATGGGGCTGGAAGTCAATCCAAGATGGAGAGAATCCTGAAAATAAGATCTCTGTGCTAGGACTTTCACAACCCCAAGAAAGCTCTTAAGGAAGATACTAGAGAATTAAACACCCAGGTCTTGTCCTGCCCCCTTCTAGTTTCCTACTGAGGATTCCCATAGGTTGAACTCATTTCTCAGCCTGAGTGAGGAGGTTTATAACATAGCCCATCCAGGTCAGTTGGCACAGGATGGGGAAGAGTGAAGACAGGATCTAGAGAAGCACGTAGAAGATGAATCACAAGTATATACAATCTGCACTGGGGTCGGACAGAGGTCTTTCCTCGGGGATCAGGCCTGAGTGGAAGCAGGAAGGAGGAATAGCAGCCTGACACATATGAGGGAGGGAGCCAGGTGTGCTGAGATGGCTCAGGCCACAGCAGCAGTACGCCCAATGTCTACAAGTAAGAGGGAGCCCAACATTTTCCCAGAAGCGTAGGAAGTATTCAGTCCTAGTAAATAAGTTGGAAAGGAAGTAACAAGGGTAATAACCAACATTTATTGAGCACTTGCTGTATGAGAGACAAATACTAACACTTTATACAGGTGGTCTTATTTGAGGGAAGGCCTGACAGAGAAAACAGGTGAGAGCAATCTGCTCATGATCAGAATCAGAGTCAGAGGGGAAGAACTGGAATCCCTGGGAGAGGGAAAAGAGGGAGATTGAAGTGATAGAAGAAGGGGACTCTCCTGCCTGTGACCTTGCTTGTCTACAAGACCATCAGTACAAAGCAAAGCAAGGGCACAGATTTTCAGATACAGAATATGAAACTATGAAACTATGACTTTTATACTACTGCAGAATTGATAGATATTGTACTAGCTTTTTTGTTGCTTTTTCATTTTTGTTTTGTTTTTTGAAACAGGGCCTCACTAAGTAGTTTAGGCTGGATTGAACTCACTAGGCCAGGTTGGTCTTGAATTTGCAGCAATTCTCCTGCCTCAACCTACCAAGTCACCACCACATCAGGAAGATACAGCACAAGCTTTTAAACTGCTACCCCATGAGAGTCTGGCTGCCTGGATGGTAAGACTCTGAGACATGGAGGGGATGGAATTCCTCTGGTGGGAAATGAAACTGAGAAAATGAGTAATATTACCACTCTTCCAGCCTGAAGGCAGATGTCATATAATGCTTGCTAGATCTAAGGAAATCATGCCCTGATAGATGGGATCACTTGGGGCATGAGAGAGGCATAACCAAGTTAAGAGAATCTTCCAGGACAAGTACTCCCATGGAAAAGCATTAAGGAAGCCCAGGGTATTCTTTGGGAATTGAACATGCAATAAACCATTTATACCCGAGTGTTTCAAGGGCCCAATAAAGCCATTTTTTTAAATAGTTGGAATGAAAAACACCCCTCAAGAATGGTCTGTGCTTTTTCTCTCCCTTCTCAGCCAGTTTTGGATGTTTACAATCTTTTGCTGACCTCAGACAGACCAAATGTGTTTAGGAAAGGGTGTCTAGTTAGAAAGTCTGATAAGAAAAAGGGATACATAAAAATGAGAGGAAATGAAAGAAATTGGGTACTTATGATAACAAGGAAGAAGATAGGCATGGTTTGCTTCATGCCAGAATCTCAGAGAGAAGACTGAAAAACAACCTAAACTAATCTTGGTAGCCTTGGGAAAGGAACTTAAGCCTGAACAATTCTTATCTTCCTCTGCTCCCCTACAGAGGAGGGTGAACGATTTTTACACTCTGGCATTGCTGATTAAGCTGGATTGGTTTCCTCTCCACTCCTTGTGATAACGGATAGAGCCAGTCACCCCAAAATAAGGGCCATAGGGTTTGATCAGAGGCCACATGTAGAACTCACTATTTACCTGCTCCCCAAGAACAAGGAGAATACTACAGATTAAAGTAAGTATTGTTCCATAGAGGAATTAAGAGAATATTCCCGCACTTCATGACTGTTATTAACCTCCCCATTCCTTGAAAACATGCCAGAGATGGATATTCTATTAGCAAAGTTATTACAGACCTCGGTGGTGGGATTTTCTGGTAGTAAGGCTGGTATTGAGAGGGAAGAAAAATGAAACCCTCTTAACTTTACAGACCTAGAAGGGCAGAAAATACTAGGTAATATAAACTGCCAGATAGACATACTAGATTGGAGATGCCATAAAAGAATTAGAACAGATGGAGATTTTTCAACCTACCCATAGTATCTTTAATAACCCTATATGGCTGGAAAAAAAAAAAAAGAGGGGTAGAACTTGGCCAGTGACTGCAGGATTGTAAAACTAGGCTACCTTCACTTGGGAGGGTAAGTAATGGGCATTCCGGGTATTGCCTCAGAGACACAGTTCTACGATCACATCATGGTGGCTTGGATCAGGACCTTATTCTCATTCCCTACTGATATGATCAACACACTGGTGAAAACCATCCACTCCTACAGGACATGTTAGAATGACTGTGTACTCACCTACAAATAAGAAGGTGGCTGTCAACTTCTATCAGATTTAAGGCCCTGGACCGAATATGGCGTCCTTAAAAGTGGTCTGCTAGGGAAGGACCATTTGATTCCAAGCATGGTAAAGTACAAACCTCAACCCCTCAAGTGACAAAGGATGCACAGGATTCTATAGTGCTTCTGGGCTATGAATGTGCTTTCATTACTCATCACCTAAATGCCCGCACCCACCACATTGACTAATCAAGAGTGGATCTACCTGGAACTGCAGTGTCCCCCAGAAGAATCATTTGCAAAGAAAAGTTTTGATGGTTCAAGTGCCCCCCCCGCCACCACCTGGCATGCCAATGCATTTAGATGTCACCAGTACAGTAGATGGCATGAGTTCAACTCTTTGGCAAAAGCAACATAGACAAAAGTTACCTCTAGGATTTTGGTCACTGCTCTGGAATAGAACTTAAACTAGACAAACCCTTCAGAACAGTAGCAGTGTACAGTGTCCTAATACAGGCAAAGCTACTGACCAAGACTGCCAATCGCAGCGTAAACTGGCCTGCGTATAGGTGTGGGAGGAATGGCCTACTTCACTGGTCTCAGTCTCCTATAGCACAGACCCCCCCACTCTCAGTCAGTGACATACATATTTACAACATATTTGCAACTGTTGTCCCCAACAGTTTATTGACCCTTGACCTGTGAACAGTGTCTAAGCCCAGTTATCTGTGAAATCGTCTCATCACCCACATGGCTCTCCCAGTGCCTTTGATCCCATAGGTGCAAGAGAGGATAGAGACCACACCATGAAATGCTTACTGTGCAGGTGAGTCCACTGGGGGAAACCCCAGGGTCAGGACTGTTTGCTACAGCACAACCTGCTGCTGCTATTATCTGACTTGAGACAGAAGGAAAGCAGAACAGCCAGCAGACCCAGGCTCATGCGATATGTCTGGTAGCGACCCATGAGCCAAGCACCTGGTTGTTTGTACTGACGATTGGGCAGTGTACTGAAACTGTAACTTGTACGTTGCACTAAATGACAAGTGGAACAATGGCCTATGCTGGGAGAGTCTCTCTGGGGAGTCGCACTGTGCCAACAAATGTGCAAACAGCCACGTGAGCCATGCACACAACTGACTGCATCTCTTGTTCACTCTCCCGTGATGACTCCACCTTTGGAAACATGGGGCGCAATGCTTTGACTAAAGTGCAGGGCCTGGCCCTGACACAGGCAATTCCTGCGGGAACACAGAATGAGTTAGCTATAGAAGTGCTAAAGTAGGATGGAACATAGCTAAGGAGGCAGGCTCATCCCTAAAATTCAGTGAGTTGGTGGTGGCTGAAAGTTCAAGCTCCGACCCTATTGTTTGACCTACGTATAGAGGCAGACATACAAAGCTGTCCAACCCGTACAAGACTGGCTGATTGATTACACTGGCCGTCTGTCAAACAGCAAAGGACATAAAAATACTTTAACCTATGTAGCCACAGCTACTAGCCCTATTCAGTCTTCTTCCAGCAAGAAAATCAATAAAACTACCACCAGCAAATGTCTTGAGAAGCTAAGTGTGATGCATGAGCACCTGTGCTGAGTTGACCAGGGCACCCACTTCACAGGACATGCTGCCCAGCTGAGTCCAAATATGTGACGTACCATGGTGCTTTCATCTGCTGTTGACTCTCAGACAGCTGGGTTGATGGAGAGAAAGACTGGATCATTCTTTTGGGCCTTAATAAAAGAATTCACCTTAGCTGGCTGGCTGAATTCAAGTACTTGGAGAAGCATTAATAAATTTAAATAACCATCTAGCTGGCAAGCCTACTGTCAGTAAGCATTTGGGGGCTCTGGCCTCTACCTCAAAGACTACCCATGTCCAAGATGTACATCCAGATGCTATACTGCCAGAGTCCATACCGAGAATACTGCTATTTCACACAATGCAAGTACTAAATCCAAGGTAGGGAACGATCCAGTGGGAACTCTAGTAACTTCAAGGTGGATTATTTATTGCTACGTGTTGGGACCCTCCCATCTTTCTACTTCGGTCCCTACTGATCCTGCTGCACTCTGGGCCTGCGGTCAATGCTTATGCATTGAGTGAGCTAAAGGAAATGTTTT
>RJWT010038929.1:0-12767 GCA_004365215.1 Cuniculus paca | reverse complement strand
AAGAAAGAATTAGAATGCATGAAACAGATTCAAAGAGATATCCAGGAAATCAAGAATGCCATCGAAAGCTGGCAAAGCTACCACAATGAATGTGAAAATAAAATTTCAGACCTTGAAGACATGATTGCAGCTAGTGAGGAAGAAAGGAAACATCTTTTAAAAATAACAAGGAATCAGGAAATACCAATACAGCAGTTGCAAGATGACACAAAGAAAAACAATATAACACTAATAGGTGTAAAGGAAAAAGAAGGAGAAAACACATATGACATAAAATCATTGTTTAAAGAAGTCATGGCTCAAAATTTCCCAAACGTGGGAAAGGAAGCTTCCATACAGATAAGTGAAGCATATAGAACTCCAACTACCCATAACCAAAATAAATCAGCACCCAGACATATAATTATCAGCATTCCAAAAATTCAACATAAGAACAGACTATTAAAAGCTGTGAGAGAAAAGAAGCAAATCACCTATAAAGGAAAGCCCATCAGAATTACAGCAGACTTCTCAACATAAACAATGAAGTCAAGAAGAACATGAAGTGAAGAATTTCAAGTTGTAAAGGCAAACAACTTCCAACCGAAACTCATGTACCCTGCAAAACTATCCTTCAAAATTGATGGAGGTATAAGATACTTCCATGATAAAGAGCTGTTGAAGAACTTCATGGAAACCAAACTAAACCTGCAAACAATACTGAAAGATACTCTAGATAAACATGAAAATAGCTATGATGTCAAAAAAAATCAACACAAGAAGAACTCCAAGCAGCGCAAACAATTAAGCAGAGGGAAAAGGTAAAGAAACCACTGCAGAAAGATAACATGACTAAAACAAGCCAATATATATCAGTTATAACCATTAATGTAAATGGCCTCAATTCACCAATCAAAAGGAACAGACTGGCAGAAGGGATCAAGAAACAACATCCCACCATGTGCTGTCTACAAGAAACCCATCTAACACAAAAGGAAATTCATAGATTGAAAGTCAAAGGGTGAAAAACCATAATCCATGCAACAGAAACCAGAAAACAGCAGGGGTAGCTATTCTGTTAGCAGGTGATGTGAACTTCAAACAAATAATGGTAAAAAGAGATAAAGAAGGTCACTCTATATTGGTTAGGGGAAAACTCCAAGAGAAAGAAATAACAAACTTAAATCTATATGCACCAAATATCGGAGCACCCAATTATGTAAAACAAATATTAATAGAAATGAAAAATCAAATAAGCAATAACACGATTATAACAGGAGACCTTAACACACCCTTGATTCAAAGAGACAGATCAACTAGACAGAAAATCAGCAAATTAATAACAGAACTGAGTCAAACCTGTGAACAAATAGATCTGGTAGATGTCTATAGAGTTTTCCAACCAACGACATCAGAGTATACATTCTTCTCACCTTCACATGGTACATTATCTAGAATAGACCAAATACTGGCTCATAGAGCATGCTTAAATAAATGCAAAGGAATTGAAATTATCCCATGCATACTATCTGATCACAGGGCCATCAAACTGGGAATTAACGACAACAGAAATTGCAAGAACTCCATAAACACATGGAAATTAAATAGCACACTCCTGAAAAATCAGTGGGTCAGAGAAGAAATTAAAGAAGACATTAAGCAATATCTACAAGCAAATGAAAATGCAAATACAACCTACCAGAACCTGCGGGATGCAATGAAAGTAGTTCTAAGAGGGAAATTTATTGCGGTGAATTCCCAAATCCGGAAAATGGAATGAACAAAAGTCAACAATTTAATGTTACACCTGAAAATCTACAAAAAGAACAAGCCCAACCCAAACCCAAAGAAAGGAGGAAATTGTAAAGGTCAGAGCAGAAATTAATGCAATTGAGACTGAGAAAACAATATAAGGAATCAATGAATTGAAGAGCTGGTTCTTTGAAAGAATAAATAAAATTGATAAGCCACAAGCTAACCTTATTAAAAAAGGAAAGAGAAAACTCAAACCCATGCAATAAGGAATGAAAAGGGTGAAATCACTACAGACCCTGTGGAAATACAGAAGATCATCAATTCTTATTTCAAAAATATTTACTCTGATAGGTTTGATAACACTGAAGAAATGGACAGATTTCTAGAAACATACAAATTACAAAAACTCGGCCAAAAAGATGAAAAAGAACTGAATAATCCAATTTCAGTTAATGAAATGGAAAATGTAATTAGAAGATTACGAACCAAGAAAAGTCCAGGTCCTGATGGATTCACAGCTGAGTTCTACAAGAAATTCAAGGAAGACTTAATGCCAACACTCCTCAAACTCTTCATTGAAATGGAAAGGGAAGGAAGTCTCCCTAAATCATTCCTGGAAGCAAATATTACACTAATGCTAAAACCAGAGAAAGATAAAAACTAAGAAAGAGAACTATAGGCCAATCTCTCTAATGAACATAGATGCAAAAATCCTCAATAAAATACTGGCAAACAGAATGCAGCAAGTCATCAAGAAGATTATACACCATGACCAAGTGGGATTCATTCCAGGAATTCAAGGATGATTCAACATATGCAAATTAATAAATGTAATACACCATATCAGTAGAGCCAAAGATAAGGACCACATGGTCATTTCAATAGATGCAGAAAAAGCTTTTGTAATGTCCAACACTCTTTCATGATAAGAACCTTACAGAAAATTGGAATAGATGGCCTTTACCTCAATCTGATAAAAGCCACCTATGACAAACCAACAACCAGTATCACATTAAATGGTCAAAAACTCAAAGCTTTCACTGTAAAATCGGGAACAAGACAAGGTTGTCCACTTTCACCACTCCTCTTCAATATAGTGCTGGAAACATTAACCAGAGCAATTAGACAAGAGACAGAAATAAAAGGAATAAGAATAGGAAAGGAAGAAGTTAAGTTATTACTATTTGCAGATGACATGATGCTCTACAGATAAGACCCACAAAAGTCCATAGAAAGACTTCTGGATGTCATAAACAAATTCAGTAATGTAGCCGGATACAATGTCAATACTCAGAAATCAGTAGCATTCCTGTACACAAAAACAAATGCACTGAGAGAGAAATAAGAGAAGCGACACCCTTTACAATAGCATCCAAAAAAATGAAATACTTAGGAGTCAACCTAACAAAGGAAGCAAAAGATCTATTCAATGAAAATTACAGTACTCTGAAAAAAGAAATCAAAGAGGATCTCAGAAAATGGAAAGACATTCCATGCTCATGGATAGGAAGAAAAGCATTGTGAAAGTGACCATTCTCCCAAAACTATTGTACAGATTTAGTGCAATTCCCATCCAAATACCAGTAGCATACCTCACAGATCTACAGAAATCATTCTTAAAATTCATCTTGAACCAGAAAAGACATAGAATAGCAAAGGCACTTCTGGGCAGCAAGGGCAGGACAGGAGGCATCACACTCCAAGAGTTGAAACTATACTATAAAGCCACTAGAAACAAATCAACATGGTACTGGAATCAAAACATACCTGAGGGTCACTGAAATAGAATAGAAGATAGAACCCCAAATAGAAACACACTCAGCCACCTTATCTTTGACCAAGGGGCCAAACATGTTCACTGGAAGGAAGATAGCCTCTTTAATAAATGTTGCTGGATAAACTGGCTTTCCATATGGTGAAAACTAAAATTAGACCCAAACCTATCACCATACACTAAACTAAAATCAAAATGCATCAAGGATCTAAATATTAAAACAGAAACACTAAATTTGCTGGAAAACAAAGTAGGTAGAAATCTTGAACACATAGGGGTAGGTGGAGAATTCACGAACAAAAGCCAAACTGCATGGTAAACTCTTCCCAGAATCAACAATTGGGATCTTGTCTTGTTTAAAAGTTTTTTCATGTCCCAAGAAATCACCAACAGAGTGAAAAGAAAACCCACAAACTGGGAAAATGTTCTTGTCAGCTGCCCCTGAGACAAAGGGCTTCTTTCTAGAATGTATAAAGAATTAAAAAATATCTGGCCCTCGAAATTGAAAGACCCAATCCAAAAATGGGCATTTCAGATGAAAACACACTTCTGAGCTGAACAAATATGAATGGCAAATAAATACATGAAAAAATGGTTAGTATCATTGTCCATTAGAGAAATGCAAATGAAAACAACTTTGAGATTTCATTTCACTTCAGAAAGAATGGCCAGGATCAAGAAAACCATCAACAATAAATGTTGGAGAGGCTGTGGGGAGAAAGGAACCCTTCCACACTGTTGGTGAGAGTGCAAACTGGTGCAACAATGTGGAGGTCAGTCTGGAGGTTTCTCATAAAGCTAGGACTGGAAGTCCCATTTGATCCAGCTATTGCGCTGCTGGGCATATTCCCAGAAGAAGTGAAATCATCTCACCACAGTGATATATGTGCACCCATGTTTATAGCAGCACAATTTGTAATAGCCAAATCTTGGAAACAACCCAAATGGCCATCAATTGAGGATTGGATAAAGAAGATGTGGTACTTTTATACAGTAGAGTACTATTCAGCTATAAAAAATGATCACATGGAGGCTTTTATAGGTAAATGGATGCGACTTGAGACCATACTCATAAGTGAAATAAACCTAACCCACATGTGTAAACAGCGGATTGTCTCTGTAGTGTGAGAAACTGAAAGACTCAATAAGATAGGAAATTCCCGATACATATGGAAAAAAGGTTCTGAAGTCCAATGGTGCTTTTATTATTTGATTTGATTGGTTTAAGTCCCTTTCCTACAATTTGATTGCAATATGTGAGAAGATAGGAGCAGCTCTTTTGAAAAATGGGACCATACAGTAGCCATCAGTTGTTTCTTGTCGGACAACTTGATGGCATGTAATGCTCTTTTGTTTTATCTGGTTTTGTATTGCTTTGTTTTGTTTGAGTTTATTGTCTGTAACTGTATGAACAACCTTTTTGAGAAAATCAAGAGACACTGGGGTTACAATAGTTAATCTCCTGTTATGTTTTGAAGACCTGTGTAGCTTTCTGTGTTTTGTTTTGAAATGCTGTATTGTGTTTGACTCTATTCTGTTTTATTTTGTTTTTTTTGTTGTATTTTATTTTGTTTTGTTCTATTTTCTTTAAAATAAAAAAAAAGAATCTTGTTGAGTCAAAATGACCAGAGTGAACATCCTTATCTCATTTTCAGTCTTACGAAGAAGCTTCTAAACTTTTAACTTCTCACCTTTGGATGTAATATTAGCAGATGAATTGTTGTTCATGGCCGTTGTCCTGTTACAGCACATTCCTTCTATCCCTAATCTCTTGAAGTTTTTATCATGCAGAAATGCTGAATTTTGTCAAATGTATTTGCAATCACAACATGTTTTTCCTTTCATTCTTTGAATGTAATACATAACATTTGTAGACATGTATATTTTGAAATGTGCTTCCATCTATGGGATAAAATCTATTTGACTGTCCTGGATTATCTTTTATTGATTCTGTTCAGGGTTTTTTCTATATCTATGCACAGCAAAAATGTTGGCCTGAAATTTCCTTTTGTGTTGTCTTTATCTTTTTCTAATATAAGAATAATACTGATTTCATAAAATGATTTTTTGTTTTCAAACTTTTGAGAACAATTTTCAAAAGTTATTTTCTACCTGTTTGGTAGAATTCAAATGTGAAACTACACAGTGTCAGAATTTTCTTCAATAAGAAAATTTTATTGTTGATTCAATTTACTTATCTGTAGGTTAATCTACTTCTCATGAGCAGATTTCCAGATGTTGTTATGATGCTTGTTCTCTCCTCTTTCAAATTAATATTTCCCTGCAAAATATCAGAACAAATATTTGTAAATTTAAATTTTATTCTAACATTACCTAGAAATATAATTTTATTAATGACTTTAAACAATTCTGTAAAAGGTTTGTTTGTTAAACTAGAAAAAAGTAAAGAATTTTTTAATTTATTGTTGACAAATACTTTAGAGAGCATTTTGAAAACTTAAAGTGATAAAGCTCTACATGTCTGCAATTTTAAAAAAAATTTACATTCAACAGCAATGCATAAAAGCACACATTCACAAACACACTTCCTCCCCAGGGAACATAATAGAGATGGTATGTAGGATTGCTGGAGATCTTTCTTAATATAAAAACCAGAACTCTAGTTTTCCTCTCACAATACAGAGATGGGGAAAAGAAACTCAAATTGCGAGAGCAGCCTATCTTGCTCATTAACAATTTTTGCAATGAATGGAATTTGAGAAACATTCTATGAAGGTCCTTTTCCTGCAGGGTATTTATCATCCAGTCATAGAATTTTTCTGGTAACCTGGTTCTAAAAGGGTGCTGACTGGTGAGTTGATTACTCAGGGACATGTCAGTAATTAAAGTTCAGTAATGCTTTGAGAGGATAAACACCAAACCTTTAGGATGTAATCTTTATGTAATACTTATTTGGCATGTGAGTACGAAAATGTTTGTCAATAATTTGAATCTAGTGAGACTAATATTTAACTACTTTTTGAAAACAAAATGCTACTGCCTCAAACTTTTTTCCTATGAGGTGGCCCTCCCATCAATTTTGGATGTGACACAGTGATAGATTCAAAACCGCATGAATTTTGCATTAATTCATGCATAAATTGGGGAAAACGAAGTGCAGTATCAGTAGCAGTGAGTGTGCTGCAGAAGATGCAATGTGTACATGCACTGACTACACATATGGAAAGTAATCATTACCTGCTGCAAACATCTATCAGTGAAAAAATAGAAATTGAAAAACATAAATTAAAACTGGAAAAAGTAAATTGCATAGAAATAATTTAAATAGGAATATAAACAGGAAATACTTTACATTACAGTAGTGGTAATTTCAATGAAGAGGGAACCAGAAAAATTATAAAGTAGAAGAACATATTTTAAATACAAACAAAAATGTGAAAAAATTATTTCTTTCTCTTGCCATTATCTCAAAATGCATGGTTTGTCAAAAATACATTTTTTACTCCTGCATTAAACAAATATTCATTAGTAATTCATTTTTAAGTAGAAACTACTAAAATTCTAGATCCTGAGAGATTTTTAGATTAAGAGAATGTGAAAATTCGAGGAAATTTTGAATGTCTTTTGGAAATGAAATAACATATTCTTGAAAAAAGGCAAACAAATTAGAATAATGCTGCTTGGTTTACTGGGAAGCTTCACATGAAAAAGGGGAGGTGGTATTTCATGGAAAGGAGTGAGTAAAACGTTTAAAATGTTATTTGAATTCTGAGAACATCATTCTGTGAAAGATGCAGGGGGACGATTGAGGATAGTACACTCACTTTTCTGTGATGTATGAGTGAAGAACATAAACTCCCATATTAAGAAATGGCAGAATTAGGATTTGCGTTCTCCAATTTATTTTATCCTATTTATTTTTCTCACATGAACGATAGCCAAGAGTGCAGTACCATTACCCATATGTGGAAGAATAAAGATAAATTACTCCTTCCAGAAGTGTGTGAGCTCTTCCACGGTTAGTGCACACTTTTAACTATACTGAAGTTATTTTGCTTGTGGTTTTTGTCTAGAGATCATCTAAACTTTCTTTAAATGATTTAAGTGGGACAATGATTGAAATTCAGCTTTCTTTACTTCGCTGATATTTTCAGACATGTATGCTATTTCAAGGTGGGGAGAACAAGGGTTAATGTTCAATTTACTTGGCCACTTCAGTTTTTAAATTTTTTTCCGTAAACTTTTTACAGGACATATTATGGTACTTGTGAACTCATCTGTAAAGGAGCAGAAAAAACTTACAGTTTAAGAGTTGGTTAGCTAGGTATACATTGGCTTTGTAGCTATGTACAAATTCTTTCACCTATATAAGGTTAAATATATTTTATTTAATTTTCTTTGTATTTTATTAATATAGGCATAACAATACTCTTCCACCATTGCATTCTGTTAGTGCTTTTTCTCATTTATTATCAAACATAATCCTCGGTATCAGTCTCTAATTTTACAGAGTGAGATATATTTTGTTGCATTTTAAATAAAGTAAAAAAATCTTTCAAATAAAATATCAAAATTTCAAAGATCTCATCTGAAGTTAGTGGATGAATTATGCCATGCGACCAAAGGTTGCACCCACATTTTAAGGAATGATCAGGTTTTTACTGGTAAAATTTTAAAATGCTTACAGTTAATCATGATAGTTCTGTATATGTGAGGAAGTTCAATCAGGTGGAAAAATTGTCAGGTAGAGAAAAAATCATCAGCCCTACCCTTCTGCTCAAGGGAACTCAAAATGCAAGTACTATTTTTAGCAAACTCAAAAAATGAAGACAAATCAATTCACTAGCTTTGCCTGAGAAACTTCTTAGCTTTACTTAGAGTTTTATTTCTTTTAAAACTCTTTCTATACATTTCAGGCGTTATGCAGTGTTTTCAGATATTGTGTTTATACATTGCTATGCTTGTGAAAACAGAAATGCATGTCAATGTGTTTTTAGAAAAATTTGGACATTGTTATATTATATGCTATTATTTTATCCCAATAAAATATCCTTTTTTCCTACTGAATAGCAAACTAATTATTGTAGTAGACTGATTTGGGGAAGATCAGAACCAATTTCTCAAAAAGTGACATTATTCTAATTCTGATTAAAGTGAATGTTCATTTCAAAATTCAGTCTCTGATAAAAGGTAAATAATTATTGTGTGGCTGTTGGTGGGAGTGCAGACTGGTGCAACCACTGTGGAGGTCAGCCTGGAGGTTTCTCAAAAACCTACGACTGGAAGTCCCATTTGACCCAGCTATTCTGCTTCTGGGCATATTCCCAGAAGTGAAATCATCTTACCACAGTGATAAATGTGCACCCATGTTTATAGCAGCAAAATTTGTAATAGCCAAATCTTGGAAACAATCCAAATGCCCATCAATCGAGGAATGAAAAAGAAGATGTGGTACTTTTATACAATGGAGTACTATTCAGCTATAAAAAATGATCACATTGAGGCTTTTATAGGTAAATGGATTGGACTTGAGACCACACTCATAAGTGAAATAAACCAAACCCACATGTGTAAACACTGCATTGTCTCCCTAGTGTAAGAAACTGAAAGACTCAATAATATACAAAATTCCCGATAAATAGGGAGAAATGGTTCTGAAGTCCAATGCTGCTTTTATTCTTTGATTTGATTGGTTTAAGTCTCTTTCCTACAATTTGATTGCAATATGTGAGAAGATAGGAACAGCTCTTTTGAAAATATGAGACACTATGGTAGTGATTGCTGGTTTCTTATTGTCCGACTTGAAGGCCTGTAATGCTCTTTTGTTTTATCTGTTTTATATTACTTTGTTTTATTTGAGTTTATTGTCTGTAAATGTATGAACAACCATTTTGAGGAAAGCAAGAGACACTAGGGTAACCATTGTTAATCTCCTGTTGATATGTTTTGAAAACCTGTATAGCTTGCAGTGTTCTGTTTTGAAATGCTATATTATGTTTGACTCTATTCTGTTTTCTTTTGCTTTTTGTTCTGTTCTCTTTAAAATAAAAAAAATTATTGTGTGGGAAAGAATACTAGCTTCATCAGTGCTATGGGGAATAGTAGAGGAAAATTTAGTAGAATTTTACTGAGAGCAAAGTATGAGGTCAGTGCTGAAGATATGTGTTATCAAAGAGCATGCATTTTAAGGTGATTTGTTAAGAATGAACTGTAAATATTTTAACTTGAAATTTTAAAAAAATTAAAATTGGTGGAAATAGTTCAGCATTATCTTGTTAGCAACATGTACTAGTGCAGCAGCTTATCATTGTGTCAGGTTACCCGTGCCATGGATGGACTTTATGTAGTATGATTTTAACTGATTTTATATTATGTTTACAGACTGATTACGAGTGTCACACTATACACGTATTTTCTTTGACTTGAAATTAAAATCCCCCTCTGATAAAAGAAGAAATTGAGCGGTCAATTGAGACTTTCACACTTAAAATGCTTTAAACATTATTATATTTGCTTAAAATTTACAAAACTATTTCTCCTACTATTTATGTACTACTAGGCCACTAACATGTTGCTTTTTAAAAAATTATACATGAGTATGTTTAGGAATTACAAAGAACTTTCATATTCTATTATGAATATCACACAGATATGTGTTGAAGGTAAGGCATGTTTTTCCATATTTTTATTTGTGCTCAAATAGATGAGAAAATTCGCATACAAGACAAAGTCATGTTATGGGGCAGTGCCAATAATACAGACTTTATGCCAATTTATCTCCCTATGTAAACTACATTTCTGTCTGAAAACTCATGGAGTTGGAAAATCTATTAAATTAGACAAATTTAGAAAAATTCATATCTCTAATCACGGTGTTAAAAGCGTATTTGGCTTGTCAGACATCCTATTCTGTATTATGGGGAAACTTTAGTACAATATTCCCTAGTGCAGAATCTTTAAAATGATTTATTTATTAGGTGTGTTTGGTGGTTCTTTTTTCTCTAGGATTTTTGAATGAAGTAAATCAAATCTAGTTAGTTTCTCAAATAAAATATGATCATTGCACTATTCAAATAACTCTTGTAAGTATGCTTATGAATTGTGTCATTTCAGGCAATGTGTGTTTTTGACTCCACTGGACTATGGACAAAGGGCATAATATCACTGCATTTATTCTTCTAGGACTCTCTCACAACAAGAACATTGAAATCTTTTGCTTTGTGTTATTCTTATTCTGCTACATTTCTATTTGGCTGGGAAATATGCTCATAATAATTTCAATCACATGCACACAGCTAATTGACCAACCCATGTACTTCTTCCTCAATTATCTCTCACTCTCTGACCTTTGCTATACATCCACAGTTACTCCCAAGCTAATGACTGACTTATTGTCAGAAAGAAAGATTATTTCCTACAATAACTGCATGGTGCAGCTCTTTACCACCCATTTATTTGGCGGCATCGAGATTTTCATCCTCACGGGGATGGCCTATGACCGCTACGTGGCCATCTGCAGGCCACTGCACTACACTGTCATCATGAGCAGGCGGAGGTGTAACTGGATCATCATAGCTTGTTGTACTGGGGGATTCCTACATTCTAGCGGTCAGTTCCTTCTCACCATATTCTTACCATTTTGTGGCCCAAATGAGATAGATCACTACTTCTGTGATGTGTACCCTTTGCTGAAATTGGCTTGTTCTAACACAAAAAAAATAGGGCTCTTAGTCATTGCTAACTCAGGCTTAATTGCTTTGGTGACCTTTGTTGTCTTGATGTTTTCTTACTTTTTCATACTGTACACTTTACGGGAATACTCTTTGGAGAGTCGCAGCAAAGCTCTTTCCACCTGCAGTTCTCATCTAACTGTGGTGGTCCTGTTTTTTGCACCTGCATTATTCATTTACATTAGACCTGCCACAACATTCCCAGAAGATAAAGTGTTTGCTCTTTGTTACACCATCATTGCCCCCATGTTTAACCCTCTGATCTACACAATGAGAAACATGGAGATGAAGAATGCCATGAGAAAAGTTTGGCATCATCAACTCCTGCTGAAAAACCAGTAAATTTCTGAGCTGTTGCTGCTTTTCATGCCATGGTTCCATGAGACACAAGTACTAATAAAACCATTATCACCTTTCTGTCATTTGGAAACATAAATGTGTAAACACTAAAACTTTCTTTCTGTTGCTCTGCATTTCTATATTGACACTCCATTAGCAGAGTTAGGATTATTCTTATTCATACATTCATCTATTTCCTTAGCTGTTAAGATTATGCAAACATTTTGAAATTACCAAATTTATTTTAAAATATTTATGTGATATTGTTCTGAAAAAAGAAATAGATTCTGCACTTGCATTCCTTTAAGTGCCTTAACTGAATGGAATACTACCTTCAATTTTTATAGATTCTCATTGAAATATATGACAATATAGGAAAATGCATATAGCATTGGTATATAATTTGTGAATTTTTGCAAACTGAGCACTTTCATATAAACAGCATCCTGAGTAAGAGCAGCAGTTACTGGTTCACCAGAAGTCCTCCCTATGTCTCTAAATAATTCATATATTCTGAAGTTAATCACAATCATCATCTTCAAAATCAATTATTTTTACCTGTTCTGGTACTTTGTAGAGTGACCAATATGGGTCTCTTTTGTGTCTGTTGTTTCAATTATTTTTTCAGGTTTGTAAATTATTTAATTTTTATATTAATTTTATATGAATGTGTTTTTATGATCACACAATCAAGAATTTTTCTTTTCTTTTTTGTCTAGACATTTGTGAAGTTTCTATTTAAAGATTTTGTGTATAATAATGTTTTGCATATTTTGGAGCATGTCTTCTTGAATACAGTATATGTCTTCTATTGTTTCTTCATTGCACTGTAAGAAAATGTGTTAAGAAAATGATTATTAATTTTAATATAGTACTGCTATAAATGTAATATGTTAAAGTTTGAAAAAGAAATGATTATTCATAGTCATATTATGGAATGAGTGTAATAAAAGACTTGAAACAAGTGAAACTTCCTGTCACTTGTAATATCTATGTGATGAGATATGGGATATGATATCCTGATAGATATAGGTTGACTTTTGATTAAAAATAAAAATGTTGGCCAGGCGTGGTGGCTCACGCCTGTAATCCCAGCACTCGGGAGGCTGAGACAGGTGGATCGTTGTGAGTTCGAGACCAGCCTGGGCTACAAAGTGAGCTCAAGGCCAGCCTGAATGGCATAGTGAGACCCTGTCTCAAAAACACCAGGGCTGGGGATCTAGCTCAGC
>RJWT010038928.1:0-12761 GCA_004365215.1 Cuniculus paca | reverse complement strand
ACCCTGTCTCAAAAAGAATATATATGTATTCATTAGCAAAAAATGAAATCTGATTAAAAATTAGGAAAAAGACCCGGATAAACATTTCTCAAGAAAACGATGCATAAATAGATATATAAAAATACCCCATTATCACTAATCAACAGGGAGAGGCAAAAGTCAACTACAGTGAGATATCAGCCACACAAGTTAGAATGGCTGTTACTGTTTAGCAAGATGCGCAATAACAGTGCTGGGATGAATACGGAGGAAAACGAATCCTTGTACTCTGTTGGTGGGACTCGAAATTAGGATAGCCATTGTGGAAAATACCATGGAGGGTCCTTAAAACTTAAAAATAGAACTACTATATAATCTGGCAACCGTACTTTTGTGTATATAGCCAAAGGAAATGTATCAATTTTTTGAAGAGAAATCTGCAGTCCCATGCACAGTGCAGCATTATTCACAATAGCTGGTTATGGAATCAGTTTAAGGGCTCATCAATGCAAGAAGAGAATGAGGTGCTTTCCAAAATGGAATACTGTTCTCCCTTAAAGAAGAAATAAATCCTGACGTTTGTGACAGCATGGGAAATACCGGAGGATATTATGCTAGTGAAATAAGCTAGACAAACAAAATATATACCACTTGATGATACTTTTTCTGTGGAGTCTGAACTCAGAAGCAGATTAGAATAGTAGTTAATGGATCTTGGAGTGGTTGCAGGGAAAGTAGTTGTTGAAATTTCAATAGGTCGCAAATTTCAGCAGGAATAAGTTAAGATATCTATTGTACATCACAGTGATGATAGTTCATGACAACATTTTGAGTACTGGAAAATTGCTGGAAGAGTAGATTTTAAATATTCTTGCCACAAAAAAATGATAAGCATGTGAGATAATACATATGTTAATTGCCTCATGTAGTCATTTCAAATACATGCATATATCAAAACATCATGTTGCGCACCATAAATACACAAATTTTAAAGATGACTTCAAATTAGGGAGCATTTGTGAGAATGTGAAAAAAGAGGCATTGGAGTAACATTATAATCTCAGAACCAAATACATAAATGTTGCTTCTATATAGTTCTTACATTTGAAGGTGACAGACTAACAGATGGAGGCGACGGATGATGTGTTCCTGACACTGATTACAGAACTGGCACAGAGGCAAAATGAGGGACTTTCTGGACATCTGCTGGAAGTCTCAGTTGGCTAAAATCAGAGTATCGACAAGTTCCGGATTCGCCTTGCTGATGACTTCATCTCCCAAAAGGCAGAGAACAAGAACGGAAACTTCTTTTCTGATTTTGACCCTCTTCTCCAAAAAATGGTGCAATAGAAAAGATGGAAATCTTGGAGGAAAGGAAATAATGTCATTTTGGATGTCCGAGTAGGCATTAAGGCTATGCTGTGACGACATAGATATTGTCAAGTCCTGCTTTTGAAAATAAGAGGAAAGATAGGCTTGTGTACATGAGTGGGGCTCTAGAAAAGAGGAGACATGTAGGTATATTAATTTTCTGTTGTTTCTGTAACAAATTATTACTTAAAAAGTGACTTTAAAAATACCCACTTATTGTCTCACAGTTGTGTGGATCAAAAGACTGGGCATAGTGTGACCGAGATGGATTCTGTGTTCAGGGTCACAGAAAGCCAAACTTCCTGCTTGTCTGGATCGATATTGTTCACCCAGTTCATGTCCTTGAGAACATGAGAGTTAAATTTTCCATTTCCTTGATGCCTATCGGTAGAGCCTCCCAAAGGAAACTGTATTAATTTTCATGCTTTCCTTATGGCTCCCTTCAGCAGCAGCTTATGGAGTTCCATTCATAAATTGGAATCTCTCTCTGTTTTTTCTATCTGAGGAAAATCTTCTGCTTTTAAGGGCTCCTGTGATTAGATTAGGCACACATGTGTTATCTAGGGCCGTCACCCCACCTTAAGGTCTGTAACTTTAATAATATACGCACATTCATTTTTGCATGTAAAAGGGTAGAACCGGTGTGTGAACATCTTTGGGGGCCATTATGCATACCACAGTGAGAACCTTGTTGATAAGATATAAACTATATGGACATTCAAGTAATTCAAGAAAGGATAGATAAAATTTAGTTTGGGCACAAAATTTTAAAGAATGTGTTTAAGTTTTAAAATACTTACATTTGAAAAATAATGTCAGGAAGAGTAACACTTCACATGAGCTGCTATTTCCAGAAATGTTAAGAAAAACCAAAAGCACCATTACATTTATATTTGTCCTAAGAAGTTAAAGAGAGATTTAGGCCTGGGGCTTGCTGAGGGAAGAGTATTAATGAATATCTCGGAGATAAGGCAATTTTCCCTGAAGATAACTGATCTTCAAACTGCAAAAAATACCTATCCAGGAAATGTAAGAGCTGATTATTTTAGCTTTTCAAATTAGTTGCGTTTTGTCCTTTTCTAGCTGAATTACGTGTCAGGGGAGTGAGAGACTTTGAGGGAGGCACCAAATATGATGTTTGAGTAAATACGGTGAACGAGAGAGATTCAATAATTGTAAAGCATTAAATCTGTTCTTTTTATGTATTAATTTAGATGATGATTGACAAAAACATAGAAAGGATTTCTTAGAAGTAACTTGGTCTTTAATCAGTAGAGAAAGTCCAGACACATTGAAACTTCCAAGATTTCTGATTTGAATGATTATTAATGCCAATTATGAATACTTATTCAGGTGTTACTATTTAACGTTGACATAGTGACCAGATAGTCTTTAAAAAAGAGGGAAGATTCATAGTGACTTAAGATTATTTTTTGTCTAGGAAAAAAATATTAAAAAAAAAGGGTGACGAGATCTGATATTAATCTCTAATTTATCCATGTTCAAAAACTGAAAACTCTTGGTAAGTATGTAATAAAGAAATTTACTCTGGTCTTATTTGCAGTCTTCATACTTTGGATCTAAAAATTGTTTTTAAATTATGATGTACTGCTCTTGTCCTAAACAGTTCACACTTTGATATTTGTTTTTAATTTAAAATTTTAAATATAAAAATAATATATTTATATTTCTGACAATTTTTGTGTTTCCCCTATGGGATAAAACTGACTTTAGAGGGAGATCTCGTCTTGAATTTTTGCCTCTTGTGGGATCTTATTTTTTCTTAAAATGTATTCCTAAAATAAATTTCTTTAGTGAGAATTTTTTTGGAGGGAAACTTTCTTAATCCTCATCCTAAAAATGTCTGTTCCATTCTTATCATAACACTTTAGCTAGGATCAAAACCTTAGGTTAATTATTTTTATTTAAGTCATAAAAAGCATAGTTCTATTTTTTTCTTACTGATGAGAGTTTTGTCGTCTATCTCACATTTTTCATTTCCTTGCTTTTTTTGATACTCTCATCTTTTTTGTTGCTTCTCCTTATCTTTATCATGCTTCAGTTTCATTATGATGCAACAAAGTATATATTTGTTTTGTTTCACCGTATTTGTACTTTTTGATCTCTAATACTTAATATTCTTGTCAAATATTCTTGATATTCTTGATAAATTTTTAGCTATTGTTTCTTGAAAATTTTCCCTTATTTCACATTTTCTACTTTTTTGTGGTTTATGCCTTTAACACTGTCTTTTAGAGTCCTTAACATCTTTTTAAAAAAACATTTATCTCATTCATTTTCCTGTCATATTTCAGATACTTTATGATAAATTTCTGAATTCTATTTTGCTAATTATCTTTTCAGCAATGTGTAGTGTAAAATTTAACGAACCCATAGACATTTATTTTTATTTCAAAGACTATGTTTTCAATTTCTATAAATTGCTTGCATTCTTTTCACAATTTCATGGCCTTGTTGTCTATAGATTCCATTTTATGGTTTTAATTTTATCTGTATAGTTATTTAAAGACAACAGAGAATAACTTTTAACAAATAATTCCAGTATTTCAAATACTCGGAAATAAAATTTTTATGTCTGCTGATTACACTGACTCTCACTCAAAGTATTTTGTTTCCTCTTGTATAGTTTAAACTTGTATAATATACTCATTTTCCTCAGAGATTTATCTGTGGGAACTTGATGTGGCTTCAGTCACATACAGTTGCATATATCACGCTGGTACCAATTTTTCTCTATTATCCAACATATAGAAATTTACATTCTAAACCTGTATGATGGGAGTCATTTGAGAATTTTTCAGGGTAAACGTTTTTTTTTCTTGTTGTTTCTATCAAAATTCTAGCCTGGACACCTTTCACATTAGTATGAATCTAGGAATCTTTGTTTGAGAATATAAGGACCTAAGCTACATAGGGGAGTGGAGTTTAAAGACTGCATACAGCACTGTTTCATTAAATACAATAAAGATGATTCATGGAGAAGCCCCAGAATCACATTCTAGCAAATAGACACCACCTAGCCACCTCTCTTCATTCTCTATCAAAATGGTTGGAAAAGAATCATATTGTGTCAATTTATGTGGTGTGGAGTCTACTTCACATCATACAAAATGTATTCTGAAAGACCCATTCTTTAGATATATAAAAAAAGGAGAAATGTTTATTGTAAATTTGAGAGATTTAGAAATTATTTTAGGTGTCATTTCAGTTCACAAGTACTGGTACTATTAACAAGTCCTAATTGGTGATTGATGTTAACAACAGGCACACAGACCTATCTGCTAAAATGGAAGTTATGAAGTAGGAACACATTTTAAATTATGAAGTATAAAATCTAAGAAGAAATGGAGAAATTACAGTCATAAAGTCTATTGTAAAGGCCATGCACGGTAAATAAATGATATCATTTAATCCATTGCAAGAGAGTAATATAGTTTTTTTTAAATTTAAAAATTACCTTAAAGTTCAGATTGGCCAAATGTCATGCTGTTAATAAAACAAAGATGGTATTTAAAACCTGATCTGACTAAAAAACTGTTTTAAGAGCCAGTTTTTTTATTATATTATGTGTGATGGGGGCAGCACACAGTTATAAGACTCAAATGGACTTGACATGTTCTTTCAGTTTTCAGTCATTTTTTTCAACATCAAACCTCAATAATACCCCAACATTGTACCTAAATAATAAGAGTGAGAACTTCAAAACTGTTAACTTCAGCAATGTTCTTGATCTGGAGAGCTACAATATATATCTAAAGGGTGATAAAATATTTATGGATATGATTTGTATGAAAGCCAGTTAGATACTTTCATTTCATAAACAATGACTAAAGGGACTGTTATGTACTGGATGGGACATTAGATAACAGCTAAACAAATCTGAAAATAAAATATACTTTGGTGAACAATACTACATGACTATTGGTTCATTAATTGTAACAAGTACACTGTTCTAGGTTTCAGATATATGGAAAATCTATATTATCTATGCAATTTTTCTATAAATCTAAAACTTTTCCAAGAAAAAACACCATTTCCAATGAAAATATAGGTTTCAGGGTTCATTTTGCACATGTGTATGCATATACTGCATATTAGATCGATTACATCATATATTATATTTTGAAGCCGGGTAGTGGAAAGTTTGTTGATAGTGGGAACTACCCTATTATCCAGGATTCAACTGCTTTGGAAAAACACCTACAACCTGTCTTATTATGATACTAAGGCAGATCTCAGAGACTTGGAAAAAATGATGGTGCATATGAAGTGAAGATATTAGATTTTCTTTATTAGAACTTTAAGGAAAACATGAAGAAGTGGGTATTATAAGATGTCAGTACCAAGAAGATGATGTTTCTCAAACGTTTCTCAGCATGGCTCCTTAACAAAAATTAAGGAATGTACTGAAGAGGGGGACACTAGAAACAATGAGAAGCTCAGTGGTGGTGGCTCTTTGTAGGCAGGGTTGGCAGTAGAAAATAATGTTGAAAAGCAGGCCTCTCAAATCAGCGATAGTAGCACTCCTCCAGAACAGGAACCAGCGTCAGGTCAGTATTTAAACATTAGAGACAGGTGAAGGATATTAACATATTGGGTGGTAGATGAAGTTATACTCAAAAAGACACTGACATGGAAGAATCTGTGGCAATAGCTAGGTAACTTGGGTGTTTTTAGGGCCTAGATAGGGTAAAAGTGAGTGACTAAAGGTCTAATATCATTCAATGCAATGGAAAATTATAACCATTTATTCACTTCTCAGAACTAGATCTAGAATCCATCAGTTGAGTAACAAGCCAGGTCCTCTTGAAGACAGACTCTACATCACAAATGTGTATGGTAGCAAGTCTCTGCACCCCAAATTCTACTGCAACTTGCCAACGTAACTGCACATCAGAGCAGTTAGGAGATTACCAAACCTTTTGAAAATTGTAGGATATACTACCCAAGCTTATACTTGGAATTTAAAAGAACTATTAGATTGAAGGCTTATGGAGTCAGATGATATTTTGAATATCCCTCTCTGGATATTCCACACTATATCATAAATCTACTGGTTCATTACATTAATAGCATCCAGTTAACAGGAATCCCTGTAAGGAACTGAGATATGAATGTTTTTTAAATGAATACGTGGTGTTTGTACATACTTATGGGAGCTCAGCATGATAATTGGATGCATGTGTGCAATGTGCACTAATCAAATCAGAGTAATTAGCACTTCATTTCTTCAAACACAAATCATTTTGTGTTTTGGGAATTTATACTCTTCAAGTCATAGTGAAGTATCGCACACATTTTCAAAACAATTGTTACTCTACTGTGTCACAGAAAACTAAAATTATTTTCTTTTTTTTGTGAGCCTTATTTAACTTCTCTCCCCCATGCTCCTTCCCTTCTCAGTCTCTAGGGAGTACCATTCCAGTCTGTTCTATGAATTTGACTTTTTATTTTCCCTAAATGAGTGAGAACTTGTGATATTTCTGTTTTTAGCTTATTTTACCTTAGCTATAGATCTTACTAAAATTCAGGAACATGTCTTACTGATGGAATTTGTAGGGTTTCAATGACGTTGAGAGTGCAGAGACACAGCCTTTAAAGAGGTCATTTAACATCATCTATACTAGAACAGAAGCTTTGAAAGATTCTTTGGATTGTGGGCTAAATACCAAATTGGTGTTCTAGTTCTGTTACTAAAGTGACTCAGAACACTGTTTTTAATGTGGCCTAAAATTAGCAAGGTCTCTGCAGCCACTGTGGCCCTACCACTTAGTTTATAAGACTCTGGAAAGAGAGAAATCATCAAATGTTTCTAGTAGTAGATGTAGTAAATAAAGCCATAGTGAATCTCTAGCAAGCCAGATGGGAGAGTCAAAGCTATGCTCATAGGAATAAGACCTGGAGTAGAGATTTTTTTTCTTATTTTTTTTCTTTTTTTCATTTTGAAAAGAATACAACCAAACAAAACAAAACAGAGTAAAGTCAATCAAAACAAAGCAATGAACATGGTACATGACTTCTAAACAGGGTAAAAAGCAATCGATAAGGCTACCATAATGCCTCTTGTTATCTGCAGTATACCTGCCCATACCATCAGGGATAAGTAAAATCAAACAAAATACAACAAACTAAAACAGTAGAAACAAAACAAAACAAAACAAAGCAAGCAAAGCAGAACAATGTAAGCAATAGAGAAGTTCAAGATACTAGCAAAACAGCACTGGCTACCATAATGTTTGTTATCTTCAGAATAGCTATTTTAAAGATAACAAAATATATAATCGCAGCCATCAACGATGTTCAGTTATCTTGTTTAGAAACCCTGTATGGCTTTCATTGTTTGTTTTGATTGATTTTACTCCATTCTGTGTTGTTTGATTGTAATATGTCTGAAGGTGTAGGCAACTATTCTGGAGTGGAGAATTTTATAGCTCCAGATAACAGTTTGTTGTCTGAATTTAGGTACTGGTATTTACTTCTACCTCTAGCAAAGTACTCTTACCAGAAAGTTGAAAATCTTGATTCTCACTTTCTTAGACTTTAATTTTCACATTTCTGGACTGATTCCTGCAACTTTACTTGTTCCTTCCATTGTGTTTCTATAACATTTTAAAATATTTACTTCCCTACTTCCAAATTACTTTCAAAATATTTTAAATAGTTTATAATAACAACTGACTGATATTTCTATATCCCCTATTGATTTTGGAATTGTTAAGGAGAAAAACTTTCTTCCCCACCTAGGTGTATAGTTTAGTGAAAGATGACTTATTTTTTAGACACGCTGTGGTTTGGAATCATAGACAGCCATATATAACACTGGCTTTTTTATATCTTCATAGATATCTCAAAGTTCCCCAAATTTAAACTGTCTTATATCAAATTCATGATCTTCACTTGAAAAATACGATCATCCTCTGGTGTTCATATTTCCATGAATAATATCACAATCCAGCCAAATACGTAATTATACATCTAGGGTTTCCCTGAGACTGTCCTGTAATCAACAATGTAGTCTATTAGAAAATTTTGCCCAAGTATATTCCAGTTTGATCCTTTTCTCTGCATATTATGACTACTCTACTTAGCATCAGAGCCTCAGTCATCTGCTACCTTAGTTACTGCCAACAACCTTTTAATCACTCTCCCTGAATAGGCTCACATATTAAATGTGTTTTCAATTTTAAAAGAGTACTATTTTTACAACACAAATCTGATCATATGTCATCTTCTTGTTAAAAAATTTCCTGTAGACTCTTGTTGCTCTCAGGACAAGGTCTCCCAGGACAAGTATTTAACATGTTCAGTAATCTTCATTTGGCCCGGACCCTTCTTGGCTGCCAGACCCTGCTGCTTCTCATTCTTTGCCTTCCAAGTACCCTGGTCATTCATACTCCCACGTCAGGGGCAGTACAGATGGTGATCTTTTTGTCCTCTTTCCATAGTACATTCCTACCCACTGGTTACCCCTTTCCTCAAATACTATTCAGGAATCTATAATCCAGAAGATAACTGAAATGTTAATGTTTCTGTTGTTATTTTCCATCTCGCCACGTATCGTAGTTCATAATTTTATTTTTAGGGACTATCTGCCTCCACCCAGATCATATGTGGGATGCATGGAAATCTGAAAAATGTTCTTTCTTATTGTACCTAAAAAACAATTTGGTTAAAATGTGTTTGCCTTATACTAATTTGAGGCATAGGAGTTTATCTGGGAAGACTTGGAATACTGAGTACTATGGTTAAATCTCATTCATATGAGGATTCTTTGCCGTGCATAGGCACCATATCTTTTCCTATTTTTAACTTTTGCCATAAGAATGTAGTGGCTGCACTGTTACTCCTCGCAGTGAAATGGCTCCTCAGAATCTGAGATGATCTAGATCTGCTTGTCTCTGAAATTTCCTGGTATTTAATGTGATGGCATCATTCCTCAGGACTTTGTATGTACCATACATTGTGTTCATATTGTGCTGCCATAAACACTGGCTTCCAGTGATCTTCTCAGTAGTTGTTGCTGTGGTTTGTCAATGATATCCACACGTTCAAGTCTTACCCACAGAGGAAAATGTACATGATGTGGTTTTTGATGGAGTGTAATTAGGACTCTTAGGGTATCAGAATAAATCAACACATCTAACTATGTCTACATCTTCTCTTAAATTCTTTGGGGTGTGGTCACCACATTCCTGGTATTGTACTGAGCACATGCTTGCCTCTCATACATGGCATGTGATAGAAAATCTAGGAGAGGGGGCATGTGTGAACAGAGAAGAGTGTTCCATTCAAGCAAAGAGTAGCTGTCCCTTGTCCATGTGGCTGTTTGAACTAGAAAAGCATCACATCATCCAGCACTGTATCAATGGGGAATTAAAAGGGCATTGATCATATTAGTACTGTGGTTTTGAGAAGCAATAGTTTCAAAGTCTTTGGATGAGACAGGTACAACTGTCCTAGAGCATCCTTCATATATGGCGTAAAGTCTGTGGAAGTAGTGATCCCCAGGGTATCAGTTCTGGGAAGCTTACAAAGAAAAGTTGGTCTACCATTTATCCTGAGGTGCTGCAGACCAGAAGCAGCAGCATCATGATCAGAACATGGTTGTATGATATCTGATGTGTGTGTATGAGCATGATATCTCACATGTGAGCACAAGCTGTGGGTCCAAGGCTCTGGACTCACCCATGCCCAGTGTATCTGAGCATGGCACATAGTCAGTTTAACAGGGCTATTCTGGGAACCAGTGTTATTTCAAGAAAGTAATGATATTTTGACTTAAAGGGAACAATTTTCTTTGCAGGTCAAGCTTTAGGAAAATAGCCCTAGATAAGTTCCCCAGATGAAATCACAGGACTGAGCAATGGAGCTCCACAGAGCATCTGGTTGACCCCATGCATAGAACTGAAATTTGGAAAATGCCTGAAAGGCAAACAGGGAGCAGGCTGTACCTGGGTCCCAGTTTGGAGACTCTGTCTTTGGACATCACTGCTGGACTCAGCTGGCCCAGGCAAAAGAGAATTACAAATAGAATTTCTAAGGTTCCAGACCTTATATCTATGGCAGTGTCTACACACAATAGGTACTTAATCCATGTAAGTAAAATTTAGTTGATTTTACTGAAATAGCAAAAATAATTGATTTTATTAGTGATGTTCTGGCCTTGCAACTTGCCAAGTTCTAATTAGAGTTCCTGGAATTCTAGATCTGACCTAAGTGCATAGAGTTCTTGAATTTAACAACAACAACAAAAATCTAAATTCTCAAGAGAGAACCTAAGCAGTTAATTTATAGGGCTTAATTTCTTTGTAGTGCTCTCCATTTAATCTGCTTAAAAAAGCACTGTCTCAGGCTCAAAGAGAAGAGAAAACATAACTTAAATATGTTGAAACATGTAGAAAATATGTTTTTCCTTGTAATCTGAAGATGTTTGCTCTGTATAACAAGCAGAAAAATGTTCGATATTTAATTCATCTGTAAGACTCTCTAATTCGTATGAATAAAAAATACACTGAGGTTCTCATTCATATTGTAGCTTCCCATAGAAAATCTTTGAGTGCTAAGATTCTTTTATACGAACCTTAAATCCTCAGTTTCTGACATCTGTGAAAAACAAACACTGTTTGCAGAAAATGTATAATTCCACAGTAGCTAAAAGCTACCAATATCTTTGTAGAAGTCTGACACATCCTGGAGAAAAATAAAAGAAAATCTGGGTAATCTTATTTGAATTTCAGTTTAAAATAATCAAAGTATGTACTTTAAAAATTACTTTTTCTCTTGTTTTGTGTTTAAAATGTCATTTGTACGTAAGGATATATAACTGGATTCTCAAAACTCTTGCCATGTTTCTCACTTTGGATATGACATCATTAAGGTAGCAACTGTCCATAGGAATTTTGGACCTAAATTTACAATTTCAGTCTTCTATATTATTTGTCCCAACTACCTACAAATATTGTGTTGCTGTAGTTTGATTATGCCCCACAATGTTCAGGTGTTAGAAGTTAATTCTCAATGCAACAGTGTTGAAACATTGGAACTTTGAGAGGTGACTACCTCATGTGACTTCTGCCTTCATGAATGGATTAGTTATTGTAGAATTGGGTGAGTTATCTCATGTGGGCCCCACCTAAAAGTGAATTTATCTCTCTTTGTCCATTTGCTCTTGTTTTTACACATTCCTCCATAGAATGAGATAGCACGAAGGCCTTGCCAGATGTTGGAGATACTCTCTTACACCTTATAACTTCCAGTATTATGAAACGAAAAACTTACATAATTTAAAAATTACTCAGATATTTTGTCATAGTAGTAGAAAACAGACTAAGATGGATGCTAATTTCAATAAAAATTTTCTCCCTCGAGTTGAATGACCTCTTGACAATTGTCTTTAACATATTAACATCATTTTCTCTAAAAATTAATGTCATGCTAATTGGCATAGTCTGGTAAATATTAGAGCATCTACTTTGTTTTCTTTTCTATGGGAAAAGGAAAATAAATATATTTGTTTCACCATGAAGAATATACTGTTGGAAAATTATGATTTCCTTGACTGCTGATGGTAAGTAGGCAATTTCTGATGTACTAATTTAAAATCGCCATTTAAATAGTAAAGTTAAAGAAATTTCCTTGTGCATTCTTTTCTTGGGAATCTGTACTTTTGCTGGTTATAATATTCATAGATTTAGGTTTCATTAGTCCTGAATGGAGACTACTTCTTTGCGAATGAGGATTGTTTCTACTCTTACCATTACAACTGTGAAACATGTCAATATACCATGAAGAGAATCACCTAAAAAGGAAGAATACGCCTAAAGGGAAGGTAAAGGTATAAATGGGCTCTTTTGCATATTTTTGTTGCAGTTGAATTCTAATAGTTGAAAGCCTGTCCAAAACATTTTCCTTTTCTATTAGCATATGTTTGAGACACATAATGAATACATTCATTGTGGGGAGTTGTTTTGTATACATCTCACATGCTAATTCTTTTTACTTTACATTATCCTCCCCATTTTTTCCTGTCTCCATCCATAGGTCCCCTCCTCATCTGCACAAAGACCTCTTCCTTGTTTCCTATCATCTTTCATTTTGCTCTAATTTAAACTATTTATAATTTGGATCTCTCATAGTAGAGAAACTGTGCTACATTTTCAATTGTTAATTGCTTCACATTGTATACCATCTGCTACATCTTGAATTTGTAAATAGTTATACTATCATCAATTGATTTTAGCTTACATGTGCTCATTTGAACTATTTTGATGCTGTGTGCATGCAATAGATGCAATGCCTCAGAGGTACTGTGGGTTCAGTTCCAGACTCCTGGAATAAAAACATATCAAAATAAAGTGAGTCAGAGGAAGAACACGGGCTCCAGAACGTAT
>RJWT010038927.1:0-12768 GCA_004365215.1 Cuniculus paca | reverse complement strand
CCTGCAGTAGCCCACACGTGGCGCTGGTTCCCAGATTGGGCTTGTTTGCTGGTGTGGCCTTATTCTTTCTCCCTGCAGTCTACAAATGGCACTGACTCATGGGGAGAGGATGGGGTCTGGCTGTTCCCGTCTGGGGGAGGTCCGTGCATAGCACTGGTTCCCAGATTGGGCTTGCTGGTTAAGTGAAATAAATTAAAACCATAATGTTGAACATCACATGATTTCTCTTATATGAGATATCCAAAACATAAATATAAATAAAGAGCAAAATAAAAGATAGATAATAGGAAATAGGGAGATCTTTTCGAATGGGAAGGGGATCAAGAGATTGGGAGGGTAAGGAAGGAACAGAGATGAGAAAAGAATTGATGCATGTTGTGTAAATGTACCAACTCCCCACAAGGAATATAATCATTATGAACTGAAAAGATGTACTAGTAAAAAATTAAAACTGAAAAAATAAAGCAAATCAAGTGACAATGGAGCACCGTATTTAAAGTCCCTGAAAGATCATATCCATGAAGTTTATATTTTACATTTAGAATAAATATGACTTGAATATGAGGTTTGGTAGATAATTTTTTCAAACAAAATCTGAGAGAATTTATTTCTAATTGACCATACCACATAAATGTTAAAGTTCTTTAAACATAAGGAGAACATTCCAAATGGAAATGTAAATGGATACAAAGGAATGAAGTCAGAAATAGTAAATATATGAGTTAATACATATTTAAAATTTTTTACTTTTTCTTTAAAAGTTAGGTAGAGGAGTCTAAACTACATAGAAGTGAAATAAAACAAAGTGTATCATTATGGATAAGATGAGGTAGTGGAAGTACACTGTAGTAACATACTGTAGTAATCTTAACTCATCTGTGAGGTGCCATAATGCTTTCTGAAGATATATTCTCATGATTTAAGAATGAATAGTATAACTCCTTGAGAAACCTCTAAGAATTAGAACAAAAAAGTATTGCTAACAAGCCAGTTTTGAAGACGAGTATGTCTTAGTCAGTTTTCAGTTGGTGGGACAGAATATCTGCCACCCAGAACTTAAAGGAGGAAAGACAGAGAGATTTACTTTGGCTTATAGTTTCAGTCCATGATCAGCTATCTTCAAGGCAGAAATGGCAAGGTGGGAAGGGAAGGCAGAGGAAAGTTGTTCAACCCATGGCAATCAGGAAGCAAAAAGAGAAGGGAGGAGCCCGGGACCAGAACACAACCTTATAGATCATGCTCCCATTGACCCACCTCCAACCAGGCCTCACCTCCTAACAAAACATTCAGCTATGGAACTCATCAGTGGATGAATCCACTCATAAATAAAGCACGTCCATGATCAAATCACCTTCCAAACACATGAGACTTTTGGGGAATGTTTTATATCTAAACCATAATAGGATATAGAATAATGAAACATATATTTAATTAATCTAAATAATGCAGGATAAGGGAAAATGGAAAAAAATATAACAAATAGTAAAATGATAGGTTAAGTCCCACTATATTAATAATTATATAAAATGTAATTTCCACAAACAGTTTAATTAAAATGAAGAGATTGTTGGAATGAAAGCAGAAAAATTATATGTCTTCTACATAAACCACACTTCTAATATAAAGAAAAAGATAGAGTAAATGTAAAATGATGAAACACTATATACTGTGCAAACACTGTATAGAATACTGTAGTGGTGACTTTAGTACCAGCTACATTAGATTTTACTAAAGGAATATTACCAGAGAGGTATTTCACAATGATAAAGGGAGCAATAAATCCATCAAGAAGAGACAGCATTATAAATCTACACACACCTAATAACAACTTTAAAATAATAATACAAAACTTGAAAGAATACAAAAATCCATAATTATAGTTAGAGATTTCAACAATTTTCTATAAATAATTTATGTAACAAGTAGATAGAAAATGTATAAAACTATGGAAGCTTACAATTACATTTTCAACTAACTTGATCTAATTGCCACTTATAGAAAGCTTTATCTAACAGCAACAGAATACACATTGTGTTCATGTGCTAATGAAACACTTATCAAGACAGACAGTTTCCTGGATTTAAAAGCAAATATCAATAAGTTTAAAAGGTTTAAAATGACAAAAACTATTTTCTGATGCTGTAAGGTACATTGGAGATCAGTAAAATAAATGTATATGGAAAATTCACAAAAATTTTAGAAGTTAATACTTTTAAACAGTACATGGACCAAAGAAGAAATCACAAGGATAATTTGAACCTATTTTGAAATGCATGAAAATGAATACAAGAGATGAAGAAACTTGCACAATCTAGTAAAAGCACTTCTTAGAGAAAATCTTGAGGCTTTGGATGTCTATATTGGTAGTGAATAAATGTCCCTATTTAGTTATCTATGCTTTCACTGTGGGAAGCTTACATGTAAGAAACAATTAAAGCCGAATTGTATGGAAGCAAATAAATAATAAAGATGAGAACTAAAATTAGTGAAACCAAAATTTAAAAAAAGTTAAACTTTCAGCTAGATGAACCAAGAAAAAAAAATGAACAATTAAAGAGAACCTTGACTGGGGCGGGGTGGGGGAATTAAAATATAAAAGACTTTTACTTTATAGATAGAATCACCCTTCAAACACATGAGACTTTGGGGGAACATTTTACATCTAAATCACAACAGTGTAGAATCAAGAAACATAATCCAAATAAGGTAGGATAAGGAGAAAAACAGAACGTATACAAAAGTTAAGAAAAAAGTATTAAAAACTTGTGCCAATAAATTCAACCACTCATATAAAGACTACATCCTTTGCAAGTTGCAGATGATCAAATTTAACTCCAGAAGAAAAAGAAAATCTGAATAGCCTGTTTAACTTTAAATTAAATAAACATTTGGTCCTTCCCACGAGCCAGCAGAAGCCATACTGGGCCTGGAAAGAGAAACAAATTAATTTTCCGTTCCCATGAGCCAACTAGCATGTGGGATGGGAGATAAGAACACCGCTCCCAACCCCTATAAGCAACCAGCTAATTCGGAGGAACACAGGCTGAGTTGATAGCAACTGAGGTACAAAAACAACTTAATTCTCATATTGTCTGATTGACTTTGCAGTCCTAAAACTGGTAGTCTGAGCATCTATTTAGAGGAAAACAATATGCAATATAGCAAATATGGGAGATTTCCTTCTGTCTTATTTTTGAAATACAATTTTTCTCTCACCGTTTTGTTCCATTTTATTGTTTTGCTTTACTCAATGTTCTGTTTTGATTAGTTTTTTCTGCTCTGTTTGTTTGATTTTATTATGTCTGATGGAATGTGCAGCAATTTTGAAGATAACAAGAGGCATTATGGTAGCCATTGTTGATTTCCTATTATCTGTTTTGAAGTCCTGTATCACTTTCATTGTTTTGTTTTAATTGGCTTTATTCTGTTTTATTTTGTTTGGTTTTATTCTCTTTAAAATAAAATTTAAAAAAAAGAAAAAATAAGTTAAATTACATTTTCTCAGATGAATACACCATGCCTCAATGGTGTCACTAGTAAATTCTACAAAAAATGAAAAAAGAAACTGGTACTAGTATGTCACAAATTTCCCTAAGAGAGAGGAAGTGAGACTACTCATTTCATTTTATGAGGTCGCATTTCTTTTTTCTGATTTTGTCTGATACCAAAATCAGACAAGGGCTTTACACATCCCTTCAAAAAACAAAAAAACAAAAAAACAAAAAAACAAAAAAAAACAACCCACCAAAAAGCAAAACAGTAAGTAAAAGTATTCATCAAAAAAATAGATGCAAAACTTCTTAACAAAATGCTGTTAATAAATCTGACAATATATAAAGCAAGTCATATCCCCTAAGGAAGTAAGGTTTTCCAAATATCAAAACATTGTTTTAACATTAAAAACAAATTAATAAATTCACCATATAATGATAAAACACAAAAGTCATACATTTAATTCAAGCTCATATTTATAGCAGCACAATTCATGATAGTTAAATCTTTGAAGCAGCCTATATGTTGATCAACAGATGAAAGATAAAGAAAATGTAGTACTTATAGTGGATTATTACTCTGCAATAGAGAAGAATAAACATGAATCATTTGTAGGAAAATGCATAGACCTTGAGACCATAATGTTAAGCAAAATAAATCAGACATACAAACTTAAATATTGTGTGGTTTTTCTTTTACAAGAAAACTAAATCATAAGTAAACAGCAAAATAAAAGATAGATAATAGGTAGTAGATCTTTCTCAAATGGAAAGAGGATCTAGAAATTGAGGGAGGGGAAGAAGGGAAAGAGAATGAAAAATGGAATTAAGATGTGCTGTGTGCTTGTACCAGTTCCATGTAAGGAATATACATACTATGACCTGCAAACTGTACTAATAAAAAATCAAAAAAGTTAAAGCTAAATAGCTTGAAGTGCACAGAAAAAAAAAAGCAACATAAAAACTGATTTAGGAAAAAAATCAGGCAAAATATGGCCCTCATTCAAGAAAAACTCTCAGCTATCTAAAAATGGAAGAAAAATTTTTCATTTACCCTGTATCATTGTAATTAATAAAGATTGTCTTATTTCTCCAAGCAAAAGAAAAAACTACCTTCTTTTGTCCCTTACGTTTAGTATTGTCTTGCTCTTTTTAACTTGTGCCATGAGGCAAGAAGTTGAAATCAAACACATTAAGATCATAAAAGAATGAAAACAAAGCTTTGTAAATGAGGAAGCAAAGAGGGATTGAAGAAAGAGGAGGGGAAAAAAAGAGGAATCAGGTTATAACGTGTATAGGTACAAATTTCCTATGATGACTATGATCATTATGTTTATCTACATTGTACCAATAAATTTAATTTAAAAAAGTATAAACATAAATTGCCATTATTTACACAAGGACTGATTGTGTATTAGAACTAGTAAATGAATTTAGTAAATTTTCAAAACACAGATGACCAAATAAATTTTATTTCTAAATCTGAGCAACAATAGAAAATAAAACAATTAAATGTATTATAAAATTTCATTAAAAATAGTAGTACAGTGTTAACTTACAAATATATGAAGACTGATATAGAGAAAACTATAGAATGTTGCTGAGAGAAATGAAAGAAGGCTTGAATAAACAGAAATACATATTCTACACGTGGAGCAGGAGACTAAGTACTGTTAAGATGTCAATTCTCCCTAAGTTACTGTGCAAATTCAGACAATCTCAATCAAAATTCCAGCTGGCTTCCAAAAATAGAAATTAAAGCCCAATTTAAAATGTACTTGGGAATGCAAAATACCTGGAACAATCAACACAATTTTTGAAATGAAAAAATAGGATATGAAGTCTTACCATAAATCTGCATTAATCTAGACAGTAAGAGCTATGGAATAATAATGTACCTATTAATCAGTATAATAGAATGAAAAATACAGAAATAAATGCATATTTGTTTTCAGTAATAGTGCCAAGGTATTTTAATGTGAAAAGGCTAAAATTTTGTATTGAGTTTTTTGTCTTTTCATTGTTGAATGGCAAGAATTTCTTTCTATATTCTGGATACTTGACACAGATCAGATACATGATTTACAAATATTTTTCCCTTCAAGCGGGTATCTTTTCATTTTTTTTGATAGTGTTCCCTGAGGCATAAATATTTTTAACTTTCAGAAAATCCAATTTATTTACTTACTTTCTTTGGTTGTTTGTACTTTAGATATCATATCTAAGAGATCATTGCCTAACCCAAGGTCACAGATATTTACATATGTGTTTTCTCTGAAAAATTGTGTCACTTTAGGTCTTATGTTTAGGTTTCTTCATTCATTTTTTAAAATATGTGTTTATGATATAAAGTAGTGTCTAGGTTAATTTTTTCTCATTGTTGAGACAAAGTACCTGACACCCAAAATTAGGGAAGGGAAGGTTTATTTCTTACAGTTTGTTGGAGATTTCAGTCCATACTTAGTTGGTTCCGAGGCAGGGTGGCATGGCTGAGGGGCAGCCTGGCTACAAGCAGCAAGAGTGAACAGGGCAAAAAAGGGAAAGCACACCTCCTTCCCGACCTTACACTGTATGCCAGCTCCACCCCTGGGTGGGTGCAGCACTCACACTGCCAATCGCAGCACTAGACAATGAACCAATCACAAACGGTAGATTCAGCTGCTTCCATGACTATGTGAGGCTTTGGGGGTCACCTAGATACAAACCATAATATTCCTGGCCCCCCAAAGACTCATGTACATCCTTTATACAAAAGACATTTAGTCCATCTCCAAGAGTTGCCAAAGTCCTAACAGTTTCAGCATTGCTGAAAAGTCCAAGTCCCAAGTCTCCTCTGAGATGGAAGGCAAACTCTTAGCTGCAAGCTCCTGTACAAATGAAAAGAAAGTTAAACACTTCCAACATTCAATGCACAAGATAGACATTACCATTCCAAAGAGTACAAGCAGTATACAAAGGAATGGGACCAAAGGCAGTCCAAAACTCAGCAGGACAAATGTTAAGTCCTGGAGTTCCATGATCAGTATCGGAAGCAATCTGGTTGCAAACTTCAAAAGGTTTGGGTGACTCCACCTCCATGGCACTTTCAAGGGTTTTAACTCCCATGGTTACTCGCTTTGGCCCACTCTGCTCAATCTTTGCTGCTTTCCTTAGATGATCCATGCTCCTGGCTTTTCCAAACTTCTGGGTTTTCTACCATACAGCTTCACACACTGCCCTCTTGGGAGCACATTGCCTGGTCTCCCAGACCCTCTGAAATTGGGGTGGAAGCCTTTTTAACCTCCAAATGCATGCATTCTCCATGTGCCTAAAACCAGTGCCATGTGGAGCCTGTCAAGGTCTGCTGCCAGCTGGAGCAGTAACCAGGCTTTCCTCTTTCTTGGCTGTAGGGGTCAAGTGCCTAGATTTCTGGGCACTCTGAACCTGATTGTGAGGAACAGATTCTCTACATTGCCACCATTCTGGAACCTCGTGTGGCCTCTGCCACCATTCTGGAATATGGCACTCTGCAGCTTTCTCCCCTGGGCAAAGTCTTTCACTTTTGCAGTTTTGAGGCTACAAAGGGTGAAGACCCACTGCTTTCCAGGATGCCCCAGGCCATCTTTTTTAATTTCTGTGTTCCTTCTCAACAGTCGAGGTTTCAGCTCTATCTTTGTAGTCCACAGCTTTCTGGTCAAACACAACATTTTGATCATGATGCTGGGCTCTTTGCTCTTGAGTCCCAGCACAAATCTGGTTAAAAGCCCCCAGCAATAACCATACCAGGGCCTCAACATTCGATTGCCTTGAAATTTCTTTTGCCAGATTAATTAGGCCACTGCCCTTAATCTCAGCCTCAGGCAAAGTCTCTGGACACAAGCAGAATGGAGATAAACTTTCTACCAAGCCATAACACACGTCATGTGGAGTCCAAAAACCAATGCAGTCCTTCTCTCCAGCATAAAACTCCCAACCCTGGTCTTTACCAGCAGGCTTTCTATCCGCCTTCTGGTCTCCTGAGCTGTGACCAGAATCTCCCATACAGAACAGCCTAAGTCATTCCAGCTCTACTCTTTCAGGCAACATCTCTGAACCTTTCCAAACTCTTCCCACAAGCCATTTCCAAAAGCTCTTGAACCACATGGTCAGGCACAGTCACAGCAATGACCCTACTCCTTTGGTACCAAATTCTGTCTTGGTTACTTTTCTCTCATTGTTGAGACAAAATACCTGACACCCAAAATTAGGGAAGGGAAGGTTTATTTCTTACAGTTTGTTGGAGATTTCAGTCCATACTTAGCTGGCTCCTAGGCAGGGTAGCGTGGCTGAGGGGCAGCCCGGTTGCAAGAGGCAAGAGCGAACAGGACAAAAAAGGGAAAAACATGCCTCCTTCAGTACCTTACATTGTGTGCTGGCTCTGCTGCTGGGTGGGTGCAGCACTTGCACTGCCAATCACAGTACTAGACAACAAATCAATCACAAACGCTGGATTCAACTGCTTCCAGGACTATGTGAGGCTTGGGAGGTCATCTAGATACAAACCATAATAAGTAGGAACTCAGTTCTTTTTTATTTTCTGAAAATGGATGACCAGTTGTTCCCATGCCAAATGATAGGCAGACTAATCTTTCCTCACTGAATTTTCCTGACACCCCCACTACATCAGTAGCCAAAAGGTGAATGAGTTTATTTCTGTCTTTGAAGTTCTATTTCATTGATATTTATGTCTACTTTATGCCTGTAGCACACAGTCTTGATCACTGCATTTTTACAGAAAACTTTTCAAATTGGGAAATTTTAGTCCCCCAGCATTGTTTTTGTACTTTTTCAAGATTGTTTTGACCATGCATTAACTCTTACAAAAAAGATAACCAACTGCAAAAAACCAAAGTAAACAAAATGAAAAAGATTCAATTCATCAAGATATCACATTGTAAATATCTGTGTACCTTATACCAAAATTTCAAACTGAATGAGACAAACTGTTAGAACTGAAAGGAAAAATAGGCAAATCCACAATTACATTGTGCTTATTGGATATTTCAATTCTTTTTTTTTTTTTACTGTTTCAACTGGTTTCTATCAGAAATTGATATAAGAAGTGTATACAAAATCAGCACGCATGTAGAAGAAAAATGCTGAAAAATATAAAAGAAGCTATAATTTCAACTAACTTGACTTTATTGTCATTTATAATGCATTTTATTTTAAAATGACATAGAGTACACTCTTTTCAAGTGTTCATGGAGCATCCTCCAACATACATGATTCTCTGAAATTTAAAATAAGTGTTAACTCCACAGGTTCAAATTATACAGAATGTCTTCTATTGCCAAACGAAATTCTACTGCTACAGCAAGCTGAAACACCAAAAGGACACACAGGATTTGGAGGCAGTTAGCTTTATTTCACACTGGTGGTCCTGGCCAGGCTCTACTCCCAACAGAGAAAGCCAGACCCTGACCTCTGGTGGTCTGGGGTTTTTATAGAGCTTTACAGGCAGAAAATATAGAATTCAGAACTGTAGGTTTTTGATAGGGCAGGGCAGGTCCTGTGACAGGTGGGTCAAACAGGAAACGGAAACATAGTGCCCAAGATGTCGGTGTGGATGAAGAACCAGAAAGTGAATTGTGGGCATCCACAAACAACAAGTGAGGAGGTCATGTTGTATGGGGTAGGTTGGAAAAATAAAAATAGAAAAAAGAGGCTTTTCCTCTTTAGTATTAGAAGTCAATAGCACACACACACACATGCACATGCACACACTAAATAGCTAAATGTTTGAAAATTAAACACCACACTTTTGAGTAACATGTGGGTCAAGGAATTGGAATGTATTTCGAATTGAATAAAACCAAACACCAAACATATAAAAATTCGTGTGATGCTGGTACAGCAGAGTATAGAGAAAACACATAGCATTAAATTTTTATATAAGACTAGAGGAATGAGGTAAAAATTATCTTTCCATTCCAATGCTACATATTGAAGAATAAATTCAATGCAAGTAGATTTACCCAAAAAGGTGTCAATTGTTCCCTTCTTTATATTGCACAATAATAGTCCATCATGTGGGCATATTTTGGCATATCAAATTAGATTGTTTTCCTACAGTCGTATTTTGAAAGTTTGAAAAAGTTTCCCAGAAATCTACTGCAATTACTCTCCGAAATTTCATTGAAATTATAGATTCTTATGATAGTGGAAACAATTCAGATGTAATGAGAAAAGGAGGAAACAATAATTAGAATAATTATTAATTAAAATAAAGTAAGAACCATTATGACTTTAGTCACCCAATTTAGATGATATAGTCATTTTAGATGTCAAAAATCTTTATGAAAGAAGAGGCAAAATATGGTTGTACTTAGGAAATATCTATTTTCTTAAGAAATTCCTTCAGCTCCTGTCATAAGCAAATTTGTGTGAGGCACTCATAAGCCTTCATTGATTTATTAATAGTAAGATCTTAAACGTGAGCACTGAAGGGCACTTGATTAAATTTAATCTGTTAAGGTTAAGATTGTAGAGAATGGTATTCCTAGAAGCAAGAGCTTACTGAGCACTTTTTCTCCCCAATATGATACTGACTCCACAACTTCATTTATGAACTATGAACAATTTCCACATCCTCTTTATGCTGTGAAGCAGAAATTACTGTGGTGTTCTTTATCCTTTATTCAGATTTAAAGGGCACCTTTTCTCCAAAGAATACTAGGCCAGAAATGGAGAGTTAAGGTATGGGGCTTTGGGTTCTGAGTTCAAGTCTCCTTAGATCTTCATAAAATAAGAGGTAATGCAATCTGGAAAAAGCAAGAGCCTTGAATACAGTTCGGACAAAGAGACTGAGAAAACTTGTGGATGACACAATGTAGGGGGCAGGTATGCAAAGAAGAAATGAGTCAAAGGGTTACATCCAGCTCAGAGTTGCCTAAGTCTCTCCTGGGACCCATGATGTGCAGAAAAGGAGACCGATTTACGTCTCCACCCTGCTCATCCAATGTACTATAAATCCTCATCATCACAGTTCATGTGTGGATGAATCAGAGCTCATAGCCAATGACGCTGCAATGAGTCAGGAAAAGAGTAACAAGACTCTGAGTCAGATGTTCTAGCTCTTAGGACAAAAGGTGGAGGTTCTTTGCATACCTAAAAGGACTTTGATGAAAAATGAATTGAATGCAACGAAGTTAAAGCAGAAACTTCAAAATTTTAGTTAACTTGTAGTGAAGAGAAATTGTACATTGCTGGAGACCAGAGATTAGTTTGTACATTTCTTCATGTGTACCTAGCAATGTTTAAATACATAGCGAGTACTCAAAATTCAATAGGGAGGAAAAAAGAAACAAAGGGGGATATGGAGCACCCTGTTTGAGAAAGGACTCTTTTAAGCAGAATGAGGGAAACAAGTATGCCTGCCCTGAGATTTGTTCCACACACCACAAAGCCAGAGCTGAGGATTACCTTCTTATGGCTAAAGAGAATCTGGCTGTGACAGTGAGAAGGTCATGCAGAGTCGTCCTTTGACAGTGAAACAGGGACCTCCAGCCTCTGGCTCTTAGTGAATTGAACTATTGGCTGTTGGCTGATATAAATGTTTTCAAATGGTTTGGGTCTTCTCATTACTGGAATATGGGCTGCAAAGGTTGGCATTCAGGCAATAATGGTAGTTTTTAATAATTAACTGACATTGATTTCTCAATCAAAGGTCATTCCTTCTCTACCATTCAAAATCTCAGACTTGTGGCACTAGTGTGCAGGGTGAAAAATCATTCACAAATTACTGATACTCTGTAAGCCCCTCCACCTCCTTCCTTGTGAATGTAGACCCTAAAAGTTCTGAGCTCTGTGACAGAAGCTCCCACTAAGTAAAGGGACATTTAGCACCTCATTAAGATGTGTGCATGGCCACATAGTTGCTGGTGTTGAGGTCTGACCAGACAGGAGAGGTTATGTCGGGGGCTGAAGAACATGTGACAAAAGAGGAAAAGAAATTGCTAATAAAAAGGTATACCTTGCCTTTTTTTCCCTGACATTTTGTTGGGTAAATATTTTTCTGCTTTTCTCTATCTCAGACTTACACAAGAAAGGGTCTCTTTCCTTAGATAATATACTACTAACTGTGTGAGCTTGGTTCTATAGCTGGAGAAACCTCTGCAGAAATTTGCAACTTAAAGCTTTGCTGACTCCACTCTTGTTTGCAGACTTCTTTTTCTTTGGTTACCATGTATGAGGGCAAAGAATTAGTTCCCATTGGGCCTAGAACTGGTCAACCAAGTTTGTGCAATGGGTTACAATATGGATTCTGACATCATGGAAACCTTATCTATCCCAGCGGTCTTCGGTGCTGTGGTTAGGAATCTCCCTGGGCCTTTGCTGGGCTCTGGTCAGTGAGAAGTCCTGTTGAGGAAAGTTATCAGCAGTGAGAGTTTGTGAGGGCACATCCCAGACTGTCGGGGATAGGAGTGAGAAACTTGTGGAAATGAGTTTTATAAGGACCAGTTCTTTGTAGAAGTAAATCTGTGGAAGTAATTTGAGTATTGGAGATTCTATATCTTAAGTATATGCTCTACCCTCTAAAAGACTGCCTGGGTTGAAGCCCCAGCTTTTTCTTTTTCTTCTTTTGTTTTTGTTTTTGTTTTTGTTTTTTTGAGACAGGGTGGCTATGTAGTTCAGGTTGACCTTGAACTCACTATGTAGCTCAGGCTGGCCTTAAACTGACAGCGATCCTTCTGTCAATTGCTGGAATCACAGGCTTGCACCACTACCCCTGGCCATCTTTGAACTTTGATGTCAAGTATTTTGTATCATTAAGCCCCATCCGGGAACTGGGAAACAAATGTGACTGGCATTTGAATGGTGTTATTAGAAACTCTTCCTTTTATTTCTAGTACTTCTTTATTAATCACCTTTTTATTATCCTAAGCAGTAGAAAATTAAAGAATAAGATGAAAATATATATTTTGAACATCCAGAATGATGTCACAAAATAAATCTATGTTCAACAACAGGAGTCCTCAACTTGCTATCAGTCTATACCTATTATGAGCGACGGGTGAGGAAGAGAAGCTGTATCTGTATTTACGACTGCTCCCTGTCATTCCATTTCCATCTGATCTCTACCTCCTCTCAGTTCAGAGGCTGCATTAGATTCTCTTAGGAACATGAACCCTACTGTGAACTATGCATTGGAGGGATCTAAGAGGTGTGCTTCTTATGATAATCTAATGTAAAATTAATAGAAATAAATTGTACAGTGCAATAATAGAAATATAGTGCACCATAAATGTAATGTGCT
>RJWT010038926.1:0-12767 GCA_004365215.1 Cuniculus paca | reverse complement strand
CAGATCCGGGGACTGTATATGAGATGTATAAGTGATGGTTACCACACTCTTAACTAAGATGCTGCACATAAGCTGGCCTTGTGTGTTTCCGGAGCTAACACAATTTAACGATAGGATAGCCATGCTATAGCATCAGAAAGAAAAGGCAAGTGGCAATATACATTGAATTTTCAAACCTCTGCTTGGGTCATGGTTGCTAATATCTCAGTAGCCAAAGAAAATCACATATCTAAGGACATACTTAAGAGATGGAGCACAGATTCCACCTTTAGTGAGAAGAACTGGTAAATCACATTAGCAAGGAGTATGGCCACAGGGACAGGGAGTATTTAAGACTATTTGCAGTGTTCTCTTTGAAGACAAATTGTTCATGTAACTATCACATGAGAAATATAATCGACTTCATTGCAAAACTGCTAAATTTTTCAAATCAGTAATGGTATAAGACTCAAGATTGCAGAACCAGATAACTCAGAAACGCAGATGAGATGCCAGTAATAATACTAATCCAGACTTAGGGAAACAGAACTACCGTGTGTGCTATTAGAATAAGATAGTCACTAAAAGAATTAGGTCTTACACAAAAATGTGAGTAGACACAATAAATGGAAGGGTTGTTAGAGGATAGAGAAATATCACTAATAAATGTGCATAGAACAAGTCAGAGATTTTAAGGAAATCTGAAAAACCAAAGCACACCCAGTGATTACAATAAGACCAAGAGGAGGAAGTTCATGGAGAGGTTGTTGGTGGGAACCTGCTGCCTCTGTGAAGCTTCTACCTTCGGGGGGTCATAGCTGAACCACGATGATTGGGCAGCAGGGCTGCCGGCCCAGAAGATGATCTGGACAGGTGTGGCAGAGGACAGCATGCAGCCGCCCACGGGGCACACTTGCACCTGTCTGATGCCGTATGTGATACTGACACACTTTCAAGAGTGATGTGCACTGCTTCTCTTGCACGCTTTTAATCTTACACAAGTTCCCTTTCGGACCCAATCTAACACAGAAAGGGAAATTCCAGAAAACGTGGCTCTCAGTCTAACCAGGCTGACTTAAAATAACCCAGCACGTTAGTGCAAGTTCTATTTTTTAATTTCAGTATTATAGCTTTGTAGTACATCTCATTGCTTCTAACTGAAATTATCCTGAGGGCTATGGTTATTGGCCATTTATATATCTTATTTTGTGCAAGTCCAAGTCATGTACCCATTCACTAGGTTGTTGTCTTTTTGTTATTGAGTTTCAGAAACTTTATATATTATAAATAAAAATCCCTTGTTTTATAACTATGTTGTAATAATTTTATCTGATCCAGGATTGCCTTGTCATTTTCTTAATAATGACTATTTTTTTGAAAAGAAGTTTTTACTTTCAGCAAGGTTGCATTTTGTTGTGTGCTAAATCTTCAAATTTCTCGAAGTTGTGAAAACATGTTCCTATTGTTTTCTCTGAATGCTTTTTGCAATTGAATTTTTAGATCTACAAGCCACCTTGAATTAATTTTTGTAAATGAAATGAGATGTTGTCAACTTATTTTTTTCCATAGATATCTAGTTTTTCTGGTACAATATATTAAACATCACACTTAATCTCTGGTCCCCATCAAATTTCATGTGTATCTTTATAAAAATGAATTTATCACATTCATTGTGTGCATGTCTATTTTTAGACTTCTTGTTTTGATTAATCTGTTTTTTATTCCATACCCATAATTATTACAGTTTCATAGTAATTATTAAGGTAATGTAAATCTCAAATTGTTCAGTTTAAAATTTTTTTTTAAAGTTATTCCAGGTCCTTGGCATTTCCATAAAAACATTACTACATGATTCCTGATTGTCAATTTCTACTATAAAAAATTAAATTTTGATTAGAAATGCATCAAATGTACAGAATTTGGGAGAAATGGACATTCTCGTATTGTTGGTTCTCCTAATCTATGAATATAACTTATTTAATTTACTTAGATCTTTATTTTTTACAATGAAATGCTCATGTAGAAGCTTTGTACCTCTTTAAATTTATTACTAAGATTCATTTGTTTTGTTTTACTAACATTGTAAATACTATTGCTTTTTCCAACTCCTTATCACAAGCTATTCTGAACATGGTAGCTAGGTTGTAATTCAAACAAAAATTAGATAATTTCATTCCTCATTTTATACCCAACAGATGACTTATACTATTCATAATACACACCAAAATTGTTATGATAGCTGAAACATTTCCATATTATCCTCCCTTTTCCTTTATCCCACCACCCCTCCTCCAGTCCTTGTCTCTGGCAAATAAACTAACTCCTTAGTGTTTCTCTGAATTCATCCTCCATGAACTCCTTTTGATTGCTTCCTTTGCCCGTGATGGTCTGGTCTACCCCAAATGTACGATGTCTCCTTTCTTCACTGTTTGCAGGTCATTCCTCAGATGTCACTGTGTCACCTGTATCATCTTAGTCCTGACCTCCTGCCCCCAAACGATATAATTAGTCCAGACGAACTTACATTTAAGTGTATGCAGGATGTCCCAGTGTGTTTGCTGACCTGTTAGTCCATGTAGTTCTCAATGTCTTCTATTCTGAAAAATGTTCCCCAGTTGGCATAATGACATACCACTCTTTTTGTACTCAGATTCATTTCTCTTCATGAAAATTATTAATTGTATGCTTAGTGCACGTTTTCCTGTTTTTGTTTATGTTCTACTTTCCCTCAGAGGGATGGTGAATTCCATGTGACAATCTTCATTTTTGACTACTTCCTCTCCAACTTTTAGAGCATGGTGCAGCAAATAGCATTCAGTAAGTATTTATTGCATTTAGTAAGTAACCACTAAGTAGGACAGTTGCTCAGGACGAAGCTGTTCCCTTCCCTATTCTGTGCTATAATGCAGTCCTAGATTAAGTGAGATGATGTTTAACATCCAGTGACTGCTTATGAATATCCCTCTTTTATAGCTCTGTTTCAGCTACATCAACAGTTGCTCTGTGTACAGGGAGAACACTAGAGCAATGCTTTCAATAAGCTCAGATAATCATGTAAAGCAGTAAAAGACATTGTTCTGCTGTGGGAGTTCTATCTAAGAGGCATGGATTGGTTTTTAAAGCAGCTATCAGGGTGACTTTACTTGCATGAAGAACACATAATTTTCTGGTGCTGGTTGCTTATGGCGTTCATGTAAAATTAAAAATATTTTTATGGAGTGACTGAATTGTTTTTAGGGAATTTCTCTTGTGATGATAATACCCAGCTTTCCATCTCAGACTTACCACTTGAACTCTAGACTCGAGTATTAAAGTCAATACCCCTTCAGCAGAGGGAAATAGAAACTCAATATTTGGATTTCTCATAGCTTTCTAATCTCAAACCTAACACTTTCAAATCCAAATTCCTCATTTTCTGCCAAAACCTTAGGCTTTTGGTCTTTCTCATTTTGGAAAATGTTAATTCCATTCTTTCAGCTGCTCAGGACCGAAGCCTTGCTGTCACTTTGACTCCTTTTACCTCATATCCTATTTCTTATCTATCAGAAAATCATAATGACTATGTCTTCAAAATGTGAAAGAATCGCACTCAGTCTCCTGTACTTCTAGCCCAGAGTAGCTAGCACTGCATTTCTCAGAATTACCCACTGACCTTTCTATATGCTTTCCCTCGCCTCTGCCCTCCTCATCCCACAATATCCACCCATCCCTATTTTCAGGAAAGTATCCGGAAAGGTCATTTAAAAGCTTAAGTCATATTACATCACTTATTTTCCCCAGATTCTCTAATTTGCTCCATTCTTACTCAGAATAAATGCCTAGATCCAAATTAAGGCCTATTGGATCTGTCACCCAAATGCCTGTCAAAATTCATTTTTGATTCCTTTGCTCTTTGTTGTGTATTCTACTCACACAGAAACAGGGTACCTCAATAACGTTGGGGTATGTTCTCGCCTCCAGACGTCTGGGTGATTTATTTATTTACATAGATTAGGGGTCTCTTCAAATGTCTTACTATTGAAGTGTTCATTCTTGTGCCCTTGCTGTAAAATACCAACTTCCTCTTCAATGTCCACATTTCCCATTTCATTTACTCTATTTTCTTTTGCCCCATCTGACACTGTAATAAGATAGTTTATTTTCTTCTTTTACTAGAATACAGGTTCACAAGGGCTGGTCTTTTTCTGTTTTGTACCCTTCCCGTATCTCTCTGTGCTCAGGAACAGGACCTTGAGTATGGTAGAGGTACAGTAAGTCTGTGTTAAGTGAAGGGATTGTGGTTCTGTTTATCAGGCAAATCTGTGTTATCCAATGTTCTTCTCCTATTCTTTAACTTTAGTTCTGGATTTTTTAAAATTGACTCCTTGGTAAAGCAAATATAAATTAATTGCTTTTAAATTAATACACATTTTTAAACTTTTTTAAAGAAAATCTTGGTTATGAATATGAAAATGTGCACAAATGTAAACAGGGTAACGTGTCTGATCATATTTGAATTATATGAAGATGATCGTACAAGCATCATCTTCCAAATGACCGAGTGCTTGGGGACCAAGTTACTGCCCACCTTCTTATCTCTCAGGGAAGGAAAGGCAGGCAGAAGCCAAAGCATTTGCTGCCTTTGGACTGCTTTTCACAGGCTTCTTCCACTGCTCACTTCTTGGTGTTGTAGTTCTGCAAACAGCGCATCCCCGCTTCAGAGTACCCGATTGCAGTGCTCTGCGTAAGACCTCCCCAGCCCAGCAACCTGTAGGCATGACAGTGCCGGCATCCGGATACCATAGCAATAATGAGACCTGGGCTTTCACTTAGTCCACCTGAGAAGTTTCTAAGCGAGAGAACTGGAACTCAGAGGGGCGAAATGACATGTCCAACACCACTCAGAGTTGGAACCAGAGACCAGGTTTCCAGTTCTCCATTCCAGTTAACCTCTTCTGTACTACAGCCTGCTATTCACAGTAGTTAAATGTAGGAAATAGCGTGAAAGTTTAACAAGAGAGCAATGTACATAGCTGGGGTGGAATAGTACACAGCTATTCAATTTTGTGACGTAGAAAACAATTACCGCCATTCACTGGTAAATATAAGTAACATAGTTAAGTAAAAAAGTCAACTGCTGAATTTTATAAAATATTTGTGCATATTATAGGAAAGTACTGTACATTAAAAATGTTATCAGTGGCTATTTCTGAAGATTGGAATTAGAAATTTTTACTTATTTTTACATTTTTATATTTTAAAAATGAGCACAAATATAACAAAATTGTATGCTAAATTTTTCTCCTGCTCCATAATCCTGATTTTGTCTCCATATTTAAATACTGAAGATATTTATAAATGCTCAGTTTTCTTGTACAAATAGCATTTGCAAGACATAAGATGTGTGTATAACTGGATAAGCTTCATAGAGGTAAAGAATTACTAGTAGTTAAGTCAAAAGAGACTAAACTAGCAAGGTTTGTAAAGATTCTCTGGGGGAGTAACATACCTTATGATCATGAAACTTTATTTTTTTCTTTTAATTCTCATTTTTTAAAATGAAATTTAAAATTAACTTTTGATCTTCCTAAAAGTTTTTAGAATTTTTTAAAACTTTTATAGATCGTCATAAATTTTGTTACTCTTTTCTTTGCAATTTCAGTTTTTGCCAAATTAGTTTAGAAACTTCATAAAGACAAATTAACGATGCCTCATAGAAGAAAAACCTTGCTAAGTTAATCATGATGATCAGATAAAGAAGGAAGTTGACAGCCACTGTCTTTAGATGTGTAAAATGAAGTTCAGAGAGTCTAAATAGCTTATCTAACATCATAAGTTCAGTATGTGATGGAGGTAGGTTGATAACCAAGTCTCATGTTATACTGTTTATATGAATCTTTTAAATTAATTTAGTGGCATATTTTTGCACAAGTGAGAGAATGGGGCGTTTATCCTAGTGTTCTCTCAGCTTCTGTCTCCCTTGTGCTATTTCCCTCAGAGCATCACCTCCTACTGTCCAGGATTTCTTGCTGCAGCAAGTGACCTGCAGCAACTGTATGGTCCAGACACAAATGCTCCCTGCCACCCTGCACTGTGTGTCTGTCCTGTGCTGTACCCACACATCTTGATCTTAGCTACAGACTTCTTTCCAGTCATGAGACACTCATATCTCTGCAGATGTCCTCACTCAGAACTGATTCATAGTTACCCTGGGAAATGCACTGTGCCGTTTTGTACATAACATTTCTAGTGTCTTTTTGCCCACAAGATCACGAATTCTTGAGGGCTGAGAATTAAATCTTACTCACCCATTATAGAAATTCACAATGCATAAAATGAGATCTCCAACTAAGCTGAACTTCCAGATAAATACAATTAAGTTGAAGTAAAAAACAAAAAACAAAACAAAAAATGATTCTATTCGGAGTTGAAACCAGCATTAAAAGTCAAATTCATGTCTTATAGCTAATAAAACATGTAGCACATGAAGTAGAAAACATGTCATTAGTAGGGAAAAATAAATGAGTCAATAAAAATTGGCTCAGAAATAGCAGAGATATTCTAGATATCTAGCTATGATAAGAATATAAAACAATTTTTCTTATATTTTAAATGGCAACACTTATCCAGATTCTTAGTCCTTACATTTGCTATTTCCCGTCATAGGCCTGATGTGTTATGCCTCTTGGTACGTTCTCTTCCACTGATATCCTGCTCTAACTTACCACAGGTCAAAGTTTAGCAGTCACATGTAATTCCGTATCAGCAATGGATTCTTCGTTAAATGTTGGTCAGTGTCCAAACTAACTATTTTAAGGTCATCTCTTTAACTGCAGTTGATTTTAATCAATTTGATCGTAATATATCTAGATGCAGTGTTTTTCATGTTTATTAGGTTTAGGATTTGTTGAATTCCTTGGAACTGTAAGTTCGTAAACTTTGAAGACTTTTCAACTATTATTTTTCCATACAATTTTTTCTGTACTCACTCTTCCACTGTCCACTCATCTCTGCCCCTTCAGGTACTCCAGCCACACCTGCATCAGATTATTTAAAGTTACCCAATACCTTGATGCTCTATCCATTTTTTTCAAGAATTTTTTCCTCTATGTTGCCGCATATTTAAGCTCACTAATACATTTTTCTGAAATGTTTGATCTGCCGTCAATCTCATCCAATGTGTTTTTCAATATAGACATTGTACTGTGTGTTTTTAGATGTTCCCTAAAATGAACTTAGCTTATTCAACTTTCTGCTACCCTCTCAAACATATGTAACTTAGTTATACTAACTGTTTTAATGTTATGTCTGCTAATTTCATCATGTTTATGTTTTAAGTCATTTTGAATTATTTTTAATGGACTACATTTCCCTTCCTGGTTTTATGCTCGATGATCATACAATCTGATGCCCGATGTTCATTGGGCACCAGTCATTGTGACTGATTTTATGATTGGTGTTATGCTGGCTGCGTCATTGTGAATTTTACTGTGTTAGGTGCCACACATTGTTGTACCCTTACAAGCATTCTTAAGATTTTTTTTCTATATTTCTGTCATTTGGAAATAATTTGGTCGTTTTAGGTACTGACTTTAAGGTCTGTTAGGTAGAAATCCTATTTCATTTCCTTATTCTTATATTTTTAATGAATCTCTATTCAGAATTTCCTTTCAGTGGTCTGGTCACTAAAACTACAAGTAAAAGTGTATCCCGAATAACAAGAGTTACTGGGGCTTTATCTCTGCAGTATCTAAATCCTCAAGAATGAATACAAAAGGTTCGGAGAAACTGCTGAAGCTAACTTGCAGTTTTTGATGCTGTTTTCAGTGATTTCTAGTGAACACGTTCTGAGCTCCCCTTGCTCAAAGGCTGCAGCGCAGTCAGCAGCCCAGAAACCTGCTCTCCGTTGTATCCTGCTCTACTCCCTGTCCTTTGGCCTTCTGGCAAGTGGCTCTGCATTAGAAACGTTTAGTTTCCTTCTTTGTAAAATGGGCTGATTGTTATCAGTCAGGGTGTTTGTTAAAGATTAAGTGAGTTAACATTGAAAACGAGCTTAGAGGCCTGCCAAGCGCATAGCAAGTACTTAACAAGTGTGGGTTCCAATTTGTAGGGCTTTATGGGGGCATCCAACGTTTGGGCTGAATTTGAAGAAAGAGAGCAGTTCCTGCTGTGAGTGACCTCGTAGTACTGTCAAGGAGAACAACAGAGACATATATAAGTTATGATGAAAATTAAGCAGAATATTTTAGAAAATTAAAAATGTGAGCAAATACAACTCTGCAAAAAAATGGCGAAAGATATTAAGATAGTTAAAAGAACTGAAAATGGAAATTAACCCTAACCTCAGGCACAGCATGCAGAACTTACACTTTTTCATTTGTTTGGATAAATTCTAAGCGCCTTATAATTGGCCTAACTGTGAAGAAGTTACCATGCTGCACCATCTATACGTTTTCCTGAGCCTGTGCAATCAAGGTGCCTGGAATTAAGATTTTAATAAAAACAAATGCTGCTCCTCTCCCCCCTGTTCCCCCACTACCAGCGGTCCGGGACACCCTGCGGTGGGGAGATAAGAGATTACTGAACCTCACTTCCCCATTTAGGCAGATCCCCAGGCAGATCTGTTTTGTTTTTGCTGACAAGGGGAAGTATTTCCAGACACTTCCCTATGGAGCAGGGCCTACTGCTGCCCTATGCCAAAACTCTCTTCCCCTCAAAGTAAGCATAATTTAGGCAGGGACTGCGTGCTCAGTAGCTGTAATAAAATACAAGCCCTTGTTTTTCAGTCTTTGAAGCTTTTAGATAGCAATGAAGTTTGGAGATCACTAAGCTGGGGCCCAGGGCAACCATCTAGAAGGGGACAACCTGAATGACCACCTGCAGAAGTGGACTGCACAGGTTTGCTCTGCCTTCACCATCTGCTCCAGGTCCTCTGCACTGCAGGCTCTTCACCTGGGAAATCGTATTCGCTATTATTCATCGAGTGCCTATGATACATCAAGCACGTGTGAGGTTCTGTACTTCCCTTCTCACAAATAGAAAAGGAGAAATTAAAATACTCACGACTATTCACCTAACAAGAATTGGCATTCAAAGTCAGATCTGTCACTAAAGGGTTGCACCCCTCCCTAAAGTGGCATGTAATAAGCACTCAATAAACAACAGTTATTATTTTCATTTCAAAGTAATGTTAACCGGATTATAGGAATATGAGTTAAGGAAAACAGGCAATGGTAGGACCAATTGTCCTTTTTATGCAATGGCATATACCAATATCATCCTAAGGTTTGTAACTAGTACTGTTTCATAGCAGAATATTTTTGCTTGTTATTATTGTAGACTGATCAGTGTTTTAGCTCCAAAAAGAAGAGAAATTTTCTGTATGCACGGTGCATTCTTAATGTGATACAGGAGAAAACACTGAACACAGATGAGGTGCTACATACTTGTCAAAATTGCTCTATGATGACCCCATTCCATTCTGGTGACAGCCTCCTTATTTTTATGCTAATTTACTGGTTATTTAGAAAGTAGGTTCTGAGTAGAATGTGTTTGACTTAGACCAGCCCTAGGGACTTCATATCTATGACTAAACCTCCATCAACATGCAGCCGTGCAACTTCTGAAAGACATTTTGCTTTCTTTGCCTGGGTTCTATGTCTATAAAATATGACTGATAGGTGGTTTTCTGTTGCTTTTTCTAAGGTTTTTCTTCTCTCCAGGTCCTGACATCTTGCAGTCATCGACAGTGACTTCAGGGACAGCCTCTACTCAAGATGAAACACCCCGTCTCTGGAGTTGGCTGCTTCAAGTTATGCTATTTTCACCTTGGAATCCTTGGAATGCTTATGGCTATATATCTGATGACTCTGACAAGGTTTGGAGTTAAGTTACATCTTTTTCACATTTAGTACTCTGCTTGCATTTAGGAGAGCTCTCTGGAAGTTCCAGTGCTGAGATAAACTAGGCAAGCCAGGATCCCCATGATGTCTTCATTTTCTTCAGATCAAGTACAGTGTACAGGAGAGGCCAGCAGGACACTCCCACTGTCATAACATTAACCCTGCTGACTTTGGGTTGTTATATTTTGCATATACAAGCGTTAAGCAGTGGCTGTCTGATTGTCATCTATGTAACCCCCAATAGTAATAAAGACTGGGCTAGTCTGATGAAGAGTAGACTGCGCTGAGTAGAGATGGCCGGTCATTCATTTGTCAGAGAATCTGAAAGGTTTGCTTTACAGGCTGAGCATGTTTCCAGGCCCAAAAGCAGAGGGATGTCAATTATTTAAAGATGCTCAATTATTTCCAGCCTTCTGGAAGAGACTGAATCATGGTAGGGTCTTAAATCTCAGGACTCTATGTCAAATCTCCCTAAAGTGGGGCAACATTAGACCAACTAAATATACTGTTTTGATGAATGTGAAAGATTTTCCAGACTAAGCATTTGTATTGGCTTTGCTCACTCAGATAGACATGGTGATTTGCATTGTCACCTCCGACTGAGTAGCCTTTGTTTGTGATGTCTTTGTGGTATGTTGAAAAATTGAATACATACTTACTCATCACCAAAACGGAACTATGAATTAGGTACTAATGTCTCCTATTACAAATGAGTAAACTGCAGCAAAGAGAAGAACTAACCAACTCAAGTGTGTTAGCCACTTTTCCATCACTGAGATAAAATACCTGACACCTACAATTAAAAAGGGGAGAGATGTATTTTGGCTCAGAGTTTGAGGTAAATTAAGTTTATGGTCAGCAGGCTCCAAGGCAGAAACAGCACAGTGGAGGTGGTGGCAGAGGTAGGCCGTTCAATCTGTGGTGACCAGAAAGACGAGACTGAGAGGAGAAATGAGGACAAGAAATCACCCTTCAAGGCCACACCCTCAGCGACTCACTAGTATCCAGGCCCCACCTCATAACACGATGTTCTCTCCAGCATCTCCATGATTCAGTCACCCTCCAAACACTGGACACTTTTGGAGAGTGCTTAGATTAAACCATGATGCCAAGATAACTAATAAATAAGGCTTAATAGTTGTTAGTTTACTTGGGTCTCTATGTTGTCTGGCTCCACTGCCATTTTAAGAGTCTATCAAGAGCCCCCCCATGCCATGACTTGCATTTATTCCCTCATAAAGATCCTACTTGCTTATCTCAGACATTATCACCATCTAACCTTCAGAGACTAAGTGTGCAATGATCTCACCTTCCCTGGGATCACTGTCCTACACTCACTGCATTCATTCTGGATCCTCTCAACTCTCAGCATTGATAAATTTAGCATTTCTGTAATTCCTCCTTAGTAAATATTGAAGGAACTTCATATTTTTTAGCCAAGAGAGACTGGGAGTGAGACTTAAATGATAGCCACATTCAAAACCTGATTTTAGAGTTAGTCCATGTACAAGGTTCAGAAATGCAAAGGCAGGCAGAGTTCACTGGATGACTAATAAATCAGGGTGGTCCATCAATCCTTTTTCTATTTCCTGGCCTGGTGCCTACATGTTCCCTAGACACTAACTCTTAGGCTTCTACCTGGTTTTGTGGATTTGTGCTCCTGGACTAGCATCTCTACTCCCAGTGCATGGGTCTAACTATCTCCTTTCTGGCCCTCAACTTCACCCAGCCTGAGTCATCCCTGCCATGACCTCCAAACAAACTGAAAAGGAGCAGATGCCTCAAATGAGACAAATGAAAAGAGTAAGGGGCATCTGCCTACCAGTGCCTCCCCAGTCTAGTAATATGGACTGACTCCTCAGTCTGGGTCTGCCTCTGTCTAGCCAACAGCCAGGGAGTTTAGCTAAACCCCTCATGGTTTCTCAGTCTTTCCTGAAAACCCATATCCTTGAGGTTCTTTCTGTCAGTCCTCCTCTTGTCTGTCTTGGAAAAGCAGAGAAGGGAGGAGGGAGTGATAAAAGGAAAAGAGAGATGAGAGAATTGGAGACAGAAGAGGGGAAAGAAAAAAGGCAGGAGACAAAAGAGGGAAAAAGAAGGAGAGGGGATGAAGAAGAAACAGAGAGAAAAGAAATGAAGATAGGAGAGATGGGGAAAAAGAGGGAAGAAGGGAAGGAGAGGGAGAGAAAGAGATTGGACTTTCATCTTAATAGTGATTCTCTACTTTGTATCTGCCCAGTTCAATAACTAAGACCTTTAATAAAATGGAATCAAACATAAAGTGTCTTCGAACTCAAAATCATAATCTTAAGTGAAATAAATCGGGCATTCAAGTTTAAATACTACATTGCATTATTTGTGTGAGCAATCCAAAGTATAAATAAGTAACAAAATAGAAGAGAGGTATTAGGAAGAAGGAAGGACTTCTTCAAATAGGAAGGAGAACAAGAGATGGGGGAGGAGGAAGGAAGGAAAGGAAAAGGGAATTAAAGAAAAAAAAGAATTGAAAGAAAAAGGAAATAGAGCTTTGGTAAATGTGGAAAGAAGGAAGGCTTGGAGGGAGGGGAGTAGAGGGGACAAGAAAAGTAATTAAGATGTGCTATGTACATGTCCATAGTCCCCCATGAGAATATAATGATTACGCACTGCAAACATGTACTAATAAAACATAACATATAAAAAAAGGGAAAAAATTTAAAAAGTTAAAACAGTATAAGTGTAAAGTTTTGCTTGCATTTTTTTATTCCAAGAAGGTATATAGACCTTATTGATCATGGACTCTTCATGCTGTCTTTCTGTCCTGAGCTGTAGTTAGATGTTGTATCTTTGCAACTCCCTATTAAATTAATTTTCCTTTGGTCTTTCTTCCCCATAAAGGTATCCAGTTGTCGAAAGCATAGAATCTGGCTG